>JASDQU010684444.1:0-11454 GCA_032191745.1 Picea mariana
GGGCCCCAAACAGAGATTGTATGCAAAAGTTACTCCCTTGGGAAGTTGATGTACCAACTTACCCCATCACAACCCACATGACCTTTGGCATTTCATCTTCCTAGGTTAGGGCTTTGGATTTTCTTTATATTAAAAAGGACTCTAGAGCCTCATTGTAAACATCATCATATTCTTGCGATTGAGCATAGCCATCACATCTCTTCTCATAGATAATATGCCACCATTCTAGCGAGTCATTCACTCTGTAATTTTACAATTTTTGTACTTTCTCTCATTAATAAAAACTGTGCTTTACTATATCTCTATGTATATTGAAATATTTATGTGTATCTCGAAATATATATGTATATTTCATTGTTATATATCTACCTTCATTTTGTTCTAAAAAATAATATGGATCAGTGGTATTAGAGAAGGTTGCTCGTTGTTGTTTCTTATTGCATGTCTTCAACGAGGTCAGGCTACAGAGAGTTGGGTCTCAAGATAGTTTCCCTTGAGGACAACCGCTCTCTTCAGCCCAAGTGACCTCACATGGAGGAAGAAAAGAGAGACACAGGAGAAAATATCCCATCAAGTTGTTGCTCGTGGAATCCCTTGCACAAAAGAGGAATGAGATGTTCGAGAATTTTTCCCAAATCATTCAAATATTTACGACAATAGCAGGTGTGGCTTCGTCAAGTAGTTGATTTGGAGACACTAGTCCATTAAAGGTACAAGTTAATTTTTATATTCTCGTATTTGAAGGTCAGATCGATGAAGATGCTTTGGAAAAATGGTTAAATTTGCCAGAAGGTTATTTCTTTGTTCACAATTTTTTCGACAGAGAAAAGATCACCTTTGCACTCCTCAAGGCTCTCCCCCATGTCAAACATTGGTGGAAAACTTATTGGGATAAAATTTCCACCGAGGAGTCTTGAATGTTTTGGGTTGATTCTATTAGCACTAGAATTCGCCCTTCGGTTGCAGAGAAGCTAATCCTAGTACCCATCAGAGTTTTATATGTCATAGGTTGGTTTTAAAGAGGTCAAATGGGCGTAGACTCAAGATGATATCATTTTAACTTAGAAAACTGGGCTGGTATGCACATGCAGGTGAGGTCTTGATTAAATTTTGTTAAGTTGGAGTAAGGGTGAATAGAGGGAAGACTTTGGTTAGGAGAGTGTAGAGGCATGTCGTATACATCAGGTGTTCCAGTAGCCTAAGGAGGAAAATCTTCAAATACAAGATCCTCTTGGATTCAAAACTTCAGGAAAATGAAAGAACGTAAATAACAACACTGCAATCAAACATACATTACAATACAGTTAAAACAATCCATGTGAATCCTTCAATCATGGACACTTTAGTATCAGAGGAAAATATGATGAAAACAAAGTTGAATTTAATTAAACAAGAAGTCTCATATCCAAATACATAACCAGAGAACCAAAAGCTTCATCAAAAGTTTACAATATGGGAGCACTACTCAACCATCGACCTTAAAAAAATACTAAAATTGCCTATATATACTCAGAAATGTTCCAACCACCGAAAGTGTGATCAAACCACTGCATTAATGTTTTTAGTCGGCACCTGCTCTATCAAATTGTGCAGGCCTCCTCCTGTCAGATGCGAGCCAGGAGAATTTATGTTCTTTACAGGAAAATCTATCCATAATGGAAGCTTCAGAATGACAGTCTGCCTTTACGACCGCTCTCTTCAATAACTACCTTCATCGGGATCAGGATGAGTCCCGAAACCCATGAATTCTCAGACGATGCCCATGACTTCTGAGAGTCAATATCGATGTCTCGAGGCCATGCTGATCTTTTCTTATGACCAATATGGGTGCTTTCGGCCTTTGGCGCGACTCCGTTTCATTGCCCCATCCTGCATGCGACCTCGGGTCATAACTCATCTCTTATATTCAAAGGCACTTAAGGATTTCATCTTTCGGGAGTCTTCACTCCACTTGATTTTAAATATTTCGATGCCCGAACTTGCGAAATATCCTTATTCAGATCAACGATCGGACTTGCTTTGAGTTTGATGACCACGATTGCTTCCTCAAAAACCCCAGTCACTAGCTTCTCAATGCTAAAACCTTAGATTCGTGAAACCATGAATCCTTGTATCTAGTGCCACACATCCCTCTGAATCAAACGACTCCTGTTGATTTCAGGTTTCTGGAGTTCAGACCTTTGATGAACAACTTTAACAACATTTCAAACTCCCAATTCCCAAGATAATATTCCACCATTGATCTCTCCCAATAAGATCCACGACCTAGATTCAATCTTTTCCCAACCTTTGATCTTTGGGATTTTGCTTTGGTTCTATACTTCGCGCAATTTTGACCTTCCAAAAGAATGCACGTCATCGATCGATTTTCCTAATGGATCATTATAGCTGAAAATTTAAAATTTTCGTTTGCTTGTGCTTCAAGCCCAAAATGGACTGTTAGGAAAGTTGTGTTTTGTGTTCATGGTTGTGGCTTACATGATCGAGGATTTGGATGACTAGCTGTGGGCTGGGAAAATAGGGAGGCTGGGGCACTTTAAACACAGAGGGGGGAAAATAAAAATGATTTTACAAGCCGAAGGGGAGAAAATTTAAGACTTGGTCTGTGAAAAGGAGAGAGACAGGGAAAAATTACAGACTTAGATAGAAACCACAAACCCACAGGACTCTGACAAGTTCATGTGATAACATTTGGCTCCACAAGGGATGGCATGCTCCCCGTAAGCTTCCAAGAAAAAGTAGTTTCAGTGCCTTAGTTTTTGGGTTATGGAGTCGAGCTCAAAACATTTTGTCGAAGGCCGACATTTACATTATTCTACTTTTAAAAAAAGGAAAACAAACACACATGCTCCAGAAAGAGCTTATTTATGTACAATCCTAGGCTAAATAATATTTACAAAGTGCTAGGAGAAAGTGGACTTCCACCAGAGCCAATCAAGTAACCTCCTAACTGAAAACTTATTTAATCTATCACTGATCAATAAAAGAAAATGAAATTGTGACAACAAATCGATTACATTTCTCAGTTCTCCTCCTAGTGCTGAAGGCAAGATAAATTTTGGAGGCTTCAATACCTGGAAAAAATGCAACCCCATGTACTCCATTATAGGGTCAGAAATAGGTGACAAAACTTACTGGTTTGGTAATAGAAAACATGCTTCGTCTTACAACTACTCACCTCTGGCTGACATTCTATGGCAAGCACAAGTGAGTAAAAGGCTGATGCGAGATGTTGGTCCTCCTCTCCTTTGTCTGCTCTGATAACATCTGCTAGTTGAGAGCAAGACACCTCTTTATGTATATCCATGTATGGCTCCTTCTCTCTATCATATTTCTCTTGGTAGAATATTTTGCCTTCATACGAACATTGGCAACCTATGTTTTTTGCTTCTTAATACTCATCAGAGGTCGGTGAGCACATAACTCTTTTATCTTGCAAAGAAAAAAGAGCAATATATTGATTCTTTTCTTCAACCATTTCTTCTTTTAAATATGAGACAACATGTGTACCAGGGGCAGAATATAATGCATCTATGGATATTCAATCATCAACGCCATCATCAATCATATCTAGAAGGCCTTCTTCTTGGGAAATAGAGAGAGAAAAATTTCCATTCGTATTTGTAGAATACTCACTTTTATCCTCACTTTCTCTCTCAATTAGATATTTACCAGACTCATTACACGAGGAACACTCTATCATCTGCAAGATGTGGAGTGCTAACTTCTTACAACATCCATCAAAAATAATATGAGCCAGTTAAATCTTCTCGTAATATGAATTAAAAGCATCGTGAAAATCCTTTAAGGAATGGAAACTAGCAGTAGGGAGAGATTGACACCATTCACGAGCATCTTCCTCTAAAGAAAATTTGAACATCTTGATCTAGACATCCTCATGAAAGAAGCCATGTTCAAGCATGCATATATGAAATTTTAGTAAGTGATCATCGGGATGTTCATTTTTTCTTCCTTTGAATCTCGGAAGATAATCATCCCATTTATTTATAGCTGGCACTAGATGTGGATAACCAACTATGGCTGAGAAATTGAAGGGGAAAAATTTGTTGGCCAAGATAGCCTCCATAGCCTTTTGATTTGTCTCCCTTCAGAGGAGTCACCGACAAATTCTGCACAGTGGAGTCTCCATGGTGAAAGATAATCAATCAAAATAATGTGTCAAACTTTAGCTCACCATCTAAAACTGGATCTCTGCAATGTTGGTCTTCCCAGGGAGCTTTTCAATCCAGTACAACAAATAAAATCCTTCTTGAGAAAGCTTTCCCTTCTTAATAATCCTCTCTGAGTTAGCTTCAGGTGTAGTCAGAGGAAACTATGGAGTAGACCTCGTGTGTCTGCCTCTGGAGGCCACAACTGAAACAGTGGAGTCGAAACAATGGAGTCACCATTGCAAGCGCAATCTTCAATGGTTCTGATATCTGATGCACCTTCAAAATCAGAAGCTCTTTGTCATTCTATCTGAGGGAAATGTCTTCAATTCGTTCCCCGGCAATGATGCAAAAAATGTTATCACTAGAAGTCACCCTCTGATTATAGAGAAGATAATCCTAGTACCCATCATATTTTTATATGTCATGGTTTGGTTTTAAAGAGGTAAAATGGGCGCATACTCAGGATGATATCGTTTTAACTCAGAAAACTGGACAGGTATGCACATGCATTTGAGTTCTTGATTAACTTATGTCAGTAAGTTGGAGTAAGGGTGAATAGAGGGAAGAATTTGGTTAGGAGAGTGTAGAGGCATTTCATAGACATCATGTCTTCCAACAACCTAAGGAGGAAAAATTCAAATACAGGATCCTCTTGGATTCAAAACTTCAGGAAACAGAAAGAACGTAAATAACAACACTGCAATCAAACATACATTCCAATAGAGTCAAAAAAATCCATGTGAATCCTTCAATCATGGACACTTCAGTATTAGATGCAAAGATTATGGAAAATAAGCTGACTTTCATTAAACAAGAAGTCTCAGATCCAAATACATAACTAGAGAACTAGAAGCTTCATCAAACATTTACAATATGGGAGCAATGTTCAACCATCGACCTTAACAAAATACTAAAACTGCCTATATATACTCACAAATGTTGCAACCACCAGGAGTGTGATCAGACCACTGCATTAAAATTTTCATTCGGTGCCTGCTCTGTCAGATTGTACAGGCCTCCTCCTGTTAGATGCAAGCCATGTGTAGTTATGTTCTTTACAGGAAAATATGTCCATAATGGAAGCTTCAGATTGGCAGTCTACCTTTATGACCACTCTCTGTATGTTTTACATTTATGGGGTGAGACGAGGTCTCAACTTCCACCCCCATCTTCAATAACTACCTTCATCAGGATGAGGATGAGGCCCAACACCCATGAATGCTTATATAGTTCCCATGACTTTTGAGAGTCAATATCGACATCTCGAGGCCATGCTGATATTTTTCTGTGATCAATATGGGCACTTTCGGCCTTTGGCGCAACTACTTTTCATTGCTCCATCCTACATGCAGACTCCTGTCATAAATCGATGCTTATATCCAAAGGCGCTTCAGGATTTCATCTTTCGGGAGTCTTCACTCCACTTGATTTTAAATATTTTGATGCCTGAACTTACGAAATAGCCTTATTCATATCAACGATCAGACTTGCTTTGAATTTGATGACCATGATTGCTTCCTCAAAAACCCCAGTCGCTAGCCGCTCAATGCTACAACCTTTGATTCTTGAAACCCTGAATCCTTGGATCTAGTGCCATGCGTCCCTTTGAATCAGAAGGCTCCTGTTGATTTTGGGTTTCGAGAGTTTGGACCTTTGACGAACAACTTTAACAACATTTCAAACTCCTGATTCTCACGATAATCTTCCACCGTTGATCTCTCCCAATAAGATCCATGACCTAGATTCAATCTTTGCCTAAACTTTGATCTTCTGGATTTTTCTATGGTGCTATACTTCGCGCAATATTGACTTTCTAAAAGAATGCACGTCGTCGATCGATTCGCCTAATGGATCTCCGCCGCTGAAATTTTAAAACTGCCTTCCTCTTATGCTTCAATCCCGAAATGGACTATTAGGAAAGATGCACTTTTTGTTCTTGGTTGCGGCTTGCATGATCGAGGATTTGGACGACTGGATGTGGGCTGAAAAAACAGGGAGACCGGGGAACTTTAAACACGAAGGGGGGAAAATGAAAACAATTTTACAAGTCGAAGGGGGGAAAATTTAAGACTTTTTCTGCGAAAAGGAGAGAGACAGGGGAAAATTACAGACTTAGATGGAAACCTCAAACCCATAGGACTCTGACAAGTTCATATGATAAAAAATCCCAGTTGGGATTTTTTTATGGATGTCGTCAAGGAGCAATATTACCCTATGGGAAACTATGATGACCAGTACATGAGATGGACCATTTTGCATCAAAAGTGGGACCAAACTATTAGAAATAAAGGGATTTTCTCGTTTTTCCATAGATAATATATCAATGTTGTCACCCAACCATAGGCACAAAGGCCACCCCCAAGCACCTTAACCTTGACAACCAGAATAATTCTGGTAGCAGACCAATAACCAACCAACGCTAGCTCACCTTTCTCCAAGGGTAGTGCAACAAACAAGAATAACTAGAAAACAAGAAAAAAGTCCAAACCATAACCAAGATAAATTCCAAACCATAAACAAGAGAAAGTCTAACCAAAACCAAAATGTCAGCTATAGCAGCTACAACTACACTCCCTCTCCAAATTTGTGCACCACTAGTCTTTATGTAGTGGTGAGAGTGAGAGTGGAAAATGAGATCCAGCGCCCTCTATTTATACTACTTTATCTCACTTGACTAGGCCAAGTTCTCTTTCTGGAGTCTAATAAATCAATATTAAATATTCTCTTGAGCCGACTTGTCTCCTAGGGTTATTATCCAACGTTTTAGGGTTTCTCTTACTTCCCGAAATATTCTAGTCTTGTCAAAGGTTACACGTGGAGGTTAATACCTCCCGCGGATACCATAATATCAACACTCCCTCCTAGCTAGGGAGGTATTAAATGTAATGGTATTGAGCACAAACAGACCATTCAACCGGTAGCATCATCATATCCATGTAGGCTATTTCATGATCACATATATGAACTCATGAGAAACATCATCACTATCAGTATCATATGATAGTATCAACTGCATCATCTCTCAAAGCCATACTCCATATGAGTAATCAAGCATGATGATGAATAATTCACTCACTTTATAGAGTGATATAAGAACTATTCTTCTAATCCAGACATATTTCCTAGAAGAATAATTGTTCCAACAGATGTTGGAAGCCATGCCATGGGCTACAAGGACTATTCTTCTAATTCATACATATGTCCTAGAAGAATTATTATCCTGGACYATTTTTCCTTCATCCACTACTGTGAACTTAGGGAAAATGTTTGTCCTCTACCAATCTCGTCACTCTGGTCACTAATGTGAACTCAAGGAGACATACCATTCTTATAATCTGGATATATGTCTTAGAAGAATAATTGTCCATGGTACATCTACAATATATCAACCTAGACCATTCTCCAGAGGAAGAATGTATGTCCACCAATAATCAATCTTGCCTGGACCATTCTCCTCTTGGAGAATGTATGTCCATCAACAAACTGATTATCCATCTAGCTGGCAATCATCTTCAACACTAGTGATAGTCGCCATGGAAATCAGAACAATGTCATCCAATAGAACACAATTGTGTCTATCCATAGTAGTACACAACTACTATCCATTGGTACATAACCACACCTAGTAGCACACGACTACTAACCAATGACACACAATCACCACCAGTGGATCACATCCACCACAATAGCATACAACTACTATCCAGAGACATACAATCTCCAAAACAATCATATCATATGTTATCAACCTGCGTAAAAAATAGCATGATACAAGCTGAGTCATATGGGCCATTCTTCTACTCACATCTGTGAGATCTAGAATAACATCTACCCTCATAAATAAAAATTCAATCATGAGCTTTATGGACTATTCTTCCCAAGCATAAAAGAATAATTATCCATGCTTTTTGAGCCTGGACCATTCACCTAATTGGGCCATCCCTCAGGAACTAATCATAGTGCAACCTGGAGAGAATGAGTCTTCCCTAGGGAATGCATGCCCCTGATTTCTGAACCTGGACCATTCACCTAACTAATCCATTCCTCCGACACTAATCATAGTGCAACCTGGAGAGAATGAGTCTGCCCTAGGGAATGACTGTCCGAACCAGTTCCTATGGAAATGATTGTCCTGCACCAACCTCCAAAATGGACCATTCTTAGAAAAAACTCACAACTGTGAACTTTGAAAGAATGACTACTCGATGAGGCATACCATTCTACTTGACCACTACTTAGAGTGATTTCCAAGAAGAATGATTTTCCTCGACCATTCCTCCACATTGGCCACAAGGGGAATCATTTTTAGTGGTGCATCAACAATCTATGAAACCATTTTCATTATGAAAATGGCTATCTGATCTGGACCATTTTCCGAACTAGAAAATTCTCATCTGTCAGAAATATCAAACCACTTTTTGGATTGGAAAGGAATTGCCCAACCTGGACCATTTTACAAATTGGAAAATGACTGTCCATAAATCAATAACATATTAGTTCTCCCTAACAATCTAGGAGTAATCACTTCCTTTTTCAATAACGAAGTCATATCCACGAGCCCAAACTTGTCCCTTAAGTACGTAACATTTTCATCTTGGACAAAGGCTTTACCAAAATATCTGCTATCTTCTCATCTGTGGAGATATACTGGAGAACCACTTCTCCCCTCTCAAATTTATCACAAATAATATAATGTTTGATCTCAATGTGCTTTGAACTTTCATGGAACATCRGGTTCTTTGAAASATTCACATAGATATAATCATCATAATATATCATAGTTGAATTCAACACCTGATCAGTTAGTCCATAAACCAAATTACAGAACCACACTGCTTCTGTAGAAGTATCACAAACTACTATATACTCKGCTTCTGCAGTGTTGAGTGCAATAGACTTTTGTTTCTTGCTAGCCCATGACATTGTGGAAAAGCTCAAACTAAAACATATCCAAGTAGCACTTCCTCTGTCATATGCACTCCTTGCCTAGTCTGAATCGATAAATCCATGCAATTGTATATCATAACTCAAACTTCCCACAAGGAAAATATCTGGCTAAGTATACATTAACGAGCCAATCAATTATCAATACAGAGACGGGTCTACTAGATCAAAGTATCTCAACTTCTTCAGATCTGTCATCAAGGGAGTTTTCCATGGATTTTCAATTCATCATCCCAGACTTCTAAAGAACCATTTCAATATACTTTTCTGTCATAGGAAGTTTTCACCACGCTTCTATTGTACATGAGAGGCTCTGCACCAAGTTTGCTTGAATCCATACAAGGTCTTCTTCCATTTTCATACAAGGGTCTCTTTCTGGTATACCTCAAAACCTTGATTTTTCTCTGAATACGCTTCTTCTTCAATTACTCCATTGAGAAGAACAATATTTACATTCATCTAATATAAACTCCAACCCATGGATACTGCAAGAGATACAATGGATCAGGTAGAGGTATATATATGGTTACTAGAACAAGTTGTCATCGTATTCTTCTCCCTCCTACTGGGAGAACCCTCTATCCCTGAGTCTCACCTTATATCTATCAATTCTTAATTTCTCACATACATTGTTCTTCATCACAACTTCCTTCCATTCCTTCTACCTAACTGCTTCTAATGGGTTCAAACTAGTTCAATTGGTTGTTCTGATTTTTCTTTCTTTCTTGGAATCTTCATGTTATTTCTCATGTTTATCTTCAATGTTGGAGTCCATGAAATCTTCTATAGATTACATGCCCTTGTTTCCTAAACTATCCAACCTTCCACCATAAGAATATAAATGTAGATGGAAAACCAAAGATATTCAAGGCTTCTTTTTGAAGAAGACTTCTTCTAGATTGAAACTGAACACGTGTTGGTTATTATGGATGCTACTTTCAATGAAGAACGTGGATGGATACTTCATAGTCTTTATGGATTCTTCTGCAATGGATCATATCATTGGGGATTAGCTCATCCTAATCCTAACTTCATGCCTGAATGAGAAATATGCATGATCTTCTATTGGAATTATGTGATCAAATCCTTCCATCTGAGAGAGTCCATGCTTCCGTCTGTTGCATCTCTCTTTGATTTCTATGAAGTGTCACAAGCATGTTTTAGTTTCCTTTTGATTTTTGACTTCCTTTGAGTCTGAATCTTTCGAGCCTCTTTAAGTTTGTTTCTATCTGTTTTGACTGCTACCCATATGGAAATTGTTGCAAGCATTGTGTCATCCTTATAAACTTCTTCTATGACATCTTCCACAAACATATTTCACAAGGGTACCTTCCTGGAAAGACATCTTCATGAAAGCCTTCATGAAATAACCTGGCCGAGACAATAAGAACAACAATGTTTCTGATACAACATCTTTCATATGACGGATAGTTTCTTAGTAGCATTAGTAAGATGATCTAGTTTGATAGTTTCTTGAAACCTTGTAGCATCGTCCAACTTTTCTTCCAATCTGAAACTAGATACCATCTTGACAAGAAGAGATTAGAAACTCAATCAGAAGATTTAATGATTAGAAAAAGCTAAAAACTATAAAATTTCAACTTTGACCACAAAATTAATTTGAATAAAAGTCAACCTTTTATTTTGACTTTGATCGATCAACCTTTCACTTTGACTAGTCAAACTTTGACTTTGACTAGTCAAACTTTGACTTTGACCTTGACCAAAGATTCAAACCTAACATTTTTACTGGCTGAGAGTACCAAGAGGTGTGTTAGGCTAGGGCGCACTAGGATGTTAAGGAATTAGGTCAAATGCTTCACCAAAATTTCCCAAACACAAAGGTTAGTGATTTTTGCAGCTGCATAATCAGAAAACCTAGTTGCAGTTGTAACTAGGGCCATAATGAGCTTAAAAAATAACTTCCCAATCTATATTCCAATGGTTAGACTGTTTGAAGATAGTGTGGTCCCATAACCTATTAGAAATAATGGACGTGATCATTTTTTCCATAGACAATATAGAAATATTTTCACCCAACCATAGGCACAAAGGTCATCCCCGAGCACCGTAACCTTGACAGATAGAATAATTCTAGTAGCAGACCAATAACCAACCAAGGGTAGAAAACCTTTCTCCAAGGGTAGCACTAGAAAGAATAATCAGAAACCAAGCAGAAATTCCAAACCATAACCAAGAGAAAGTCCAAACCATAACCAATAGAAAGTCCAACCAAAACCAAAATGCTAGTTGCAGTAGTTGCAACTGCACTCCATCTTCAAACTTGCGCACCACTAGTCCTTATGCAGTTGTGAGAATGAGAGTGACAAATGATCTC
>JASDQU010684444.1:56018-72106 GCA_032191745.1 Picea mariana
TGTCTTTGATTGGATTGTAGGACTTGTTGAAGAGCTTGAAGATCAAAGCTGAACTTGGACTGGGCGAGGACAAAAATCGTAAAAAGGTTCATATCTTCTTCCTTTTCTCTATAGATTAACTTAACTAGGTTTAAAGGGATGTCAGTGATCAAAGTTATCACCTTTCTATCTTGGTATTAGAGGTCTAGGATATAAGAGGCAATTCACCTGTCCGTAGGGGGATTTTACTGTAACAAGCATATATCTTCTCAAGATGTTTTTTGTGCCCATTTTGTATAAGTGTCCTATAATCAATTGACAGTCTTCAGCCTGACCTACCAGGTTCTTCTTCTACAGGATGTTATATTCCTATGGTGCAGTCCCTGTACTCAAGGACAGGATGATGTCTGCAACATAGTCATCGACGATCTGAACTAAAAATAATTGTGCGTCCGGAAAGTTTTCCTCTAAACTTGTAGGTCCCTCCCTGTTTGTGACCCTTGATAAATGGTCAGGTTCTGTGTTCAGCTTCCCTAGCTTGATTATTACTTCAAAATCAAATTCTTGAAGTAGGAGTAACCATCGGTAGATTCTCCCTCCCAACATTGGCTTGTTGAATAGGTATTTAAGGGTTGAATGATCTGTGAACATCTTAAAATGTTTTCTCGGTAAGTAATGTCTGAACTTTTGCAACGCGTAGACCATAGTTAGGCCTTCCCTCCCTGTAGTGTTATAGTTTTGTTCTGATTCTGATAGTTTCCTGCTATCAAATGTTATCAGATGATCCAATTCTCCTGCTCATGGCTGCGCCAAAATAGCTCCAAGTGATATGGTTGATGCATCTACATGTATGTGGAATGTCTTCTCCCAGTATGTAAATACTAGTATTGGCGTTGTTACCATCTTTTCCTTCAACGTATCGAAACTATGTTGAAAATCCTCATTCCACTGGAAATTTTTGTCTTTCCTTAACAATTTCTCCATTGGCGCAATGATCTATGTGTACCCTTTTATAAATTTTCTGTAGTATCTTGCGTGTCCCAATGTCACTCTTAGTTGACAAACTAGTTTTGGTGGTGGCAGGTTATTGATTACTACAATATTTGGAGGATATACTAGTAACCCTTGATTGCATACTATATGGCCCAGTAGTATCCCAAACGATGTTCCAAAAATGCACTTCTTGATTTTTAATGATATATGGAACTACCTGCATCTTTCTAACATTACCTGCAAGACTTCTAAATGGTATTTCAATAGACTATAGACTGTCCAATATTCCAAGTATACCTCTAGAAACTGGTGGATGAATTCCTTAAATGCAACTATGACTACTCTAGAAAATATTGTTGGTGCATTCTTTAATCCAAACGACATGACCATGTACTGGTAGGATCCCCATTTCGTAGCAAAATTGGTCATGTATCTATCTTCTAGCACTATCTTGATCTGATGTTATCTAGAAAATCCGTTGGTAAATGAATAAACTTCATGTCCTCCTACGTTCTCCAACATTTCATCCGTGAAGGGTGTGGGGAACGAGTCATGTAGGAATGCATCATTCAACTTCCTCAAGTTGACACATATTCTTATCCTGCCTTGTTTTTTCTCCTGAACTACCATCGGGCTTATCCATTCTAATTCTTTCACAGGTTCGATGATGCCAGCTTCGAGCATCCTATTGATCTCAACTTTGAATTTTTTCTTATATATCAGATTCAGTTTGTATAGTCATTGTTTGATCAATCTTGCCTCAGCTCTGAGTGGTATCTTCATTTCACCTAGCTCTCCTCCTATGCCCTTAATTTCTGTAAATGTTTTGGGGAATATGTCCTTGTACTTGCGCAATAACTCTGTTATACTTTCCACTTTCTTCTCATCCCAGTAGTCTCCAATGCTAGCCATTTTTGGATTCTCAATTTTCCCAATGTTTACTTTCTTCACCCTGATCGACGCAATAATCACTTATGATTCTAGAGGTGTACCTTCCACTTATCTTTCACCTTCAACCTCCTCAATATGAATATCACATGGATCATCATCATCTGGTATTTCTTCCTGCACATGGTAGAATCACAACAGTTCTTTCACTGCCTGTATGTTCCATTGTTGTTCCTCTGTTATGAGTTCAACTTCTGGTTCCTTAATGAATATCACTCCTCTTATTTGTTTAAGTGTCGCATCTATGTTGGGCTTCTCATGCTCGAATGAGAAATTGAATGTAAAGTTATGTTTTAGTATTGTCCAGCTTATAGTTCCTCTACGTAGTTCCTGGTCTGTATACCAATTTTCTGGTATGCCCTATAATGTGTGTATGAAATGATGAGATCATTCCTTTGGAGGTGTCATTTTCCACAATGCTCTGAACTTCTCCAAGTGTTTTGTTGATGCCCCCTATCCATCGTACTTATGTTTTTGGTTTCTTCTCTGTTCTGTGCCAAACCTTATGCACATTAACTGCTTGTATTGGTACCAATCCTTGATTGTTTCCTTATTTGTGCCCCACCATCTTGCAGGTGTGGCCTTGAGTGCTATATCGAGTGCTAAGAGTCTCTGATTTTCTAATAATTCATCTTTATATTGTGTCAAGAAGGATTCTATATCATTTACCACATGAAAAGTGGGTGGTTCCCTTATCTATGTACCTACCCATCTTACTGTGCAGTCTATTCTTGTGGACACTTTGTGTAGCCTTTGTTGCCAGTTATCTAAGCCTGTATCTGAGTCTATCGCACATGAAGTAATGATCCGCCAACTGAGTATCCCATCTACAGTTGGGTTTACATAATCCTCATCGTGTGCAGTTGTTCTGTACAATTGGATGATTTCTTCGAAGTCCAAGCAAGTAGGTTCTACAAACCTCTCCCCTTCTGATGGGTTTACTCAAATGTCATTTTCCCTATCTTTAAGTTGATTATGGTCTGGTTATAAAATTCCCGGTCCAAGATGAGTAATGTTGGATATGGTGTTGTGCCATCCACTATCTCAATTACTTCAAAGTTTGCTTTAGTGCACACTCCATCCAGGTCTACTATCACCCCTTTCAGTCTGCCAATTGGGATAACTCTATGTTGGTTTGTTAGTTTCAACTGAACTAGTGAATATCCTAATGTGGGCTCTCGCATACATTGCCATGTCTTCTTGGGTAATACATTGAATTCGGATCCAAGATCCATTATGATATATCCCATGTTAAAATATTTGATGTTGGCATTCAGCTTGAACTCCCTACTTGTTCTTCGCCTTGTATGTAGGTGATTGACTATTTTTTGTTCCAATTTTCCTTGTGTCTCTACACTACATATTTCTAATATACTTTGCAATATTTTGATAGAGGATGGATCATTTAATATTTTTACGCATGATTGAAAAAAGCCTTTGATTGTACTTACTTGTCCCAGGGGCTGCATTTCTTTGGTATGATCCAACGATGGAGACATCTCGTACTCTGGTACTTCCTTGCTCTGCTGCGTAGTTGAAGTCGATGCAGTGTCTTGCTTTAGAAATTCTTGTCTGGCTTGCTTAAATGTTTCCTTCTTGTTCTACACGTTGAACAGTTTCCTTGGTTTGGCATTATTCTTCACCCACAGATGTTGTATCGACTCTTGTCGGATTGTGATTGTCTGTTTTAGCTCCTCTGCGCATAACTATGTTGATGTTTCTCCCGTTGTCCCTTGCTTTCTCTGAAATCCATTGAACATTTTGATTGTTCTTATTCCTCTTTTCCTGGATCTTCCCTAGTGGCGTGGGGCATTCTTCTGTGTCATGATCTGATGCGCGACAATACATACAAGTCGTCGTTGGAAGTGGACCTTCTCTTTCATAGTGTCCTGGTTGTTGACAGTTGTGACATACCATTGGTCCTCTACCTCTTGTAAAGCCTCATCTTGCTCGTCCTCCGCCTCTGTAGCTAGTTCAATCTCCTCTCGACGCATTATACTAAGGCGCCTAATTGCACTGCGGTATTGTACTGATGTTGCGGTGTGTTGTACTATGGCTGTGGGATATTATATGGATGTTGCATAGTATTATATTATGGTTGTGCAGTATTATACTACAGTTGCAAAATTTTGTATGGGGATGGTACTTGGTTAAAATGAGGTGCGTCTTTCCCAGTCATCATTTCTTCCTGCACCCTATATGCATCTGATGTCCTTTCTCTCATCAATTCCATGGTTCTACAGTCATTGCCATTGTGGCCCAGCGACTTGCAAAAGTTGCAATATGAACTCTTTGGGATTGTCTAGTATTTTTGCATCGTTGGGAAGTGATATGGATCGTGGCCCAGTTTCTTACAGATTTTGCACCATAGTCCTCTTGTTGGTAATGGATTTGGCATCCCTACTGCCATATACTGTGTGAATGTTTGGCATTTGTTCTGATGGTTTCCTTCCATCCTGCATGTGGTACACCAAATGACTTCTCGTTTATCCTTACTTTTGTTTTGGTTTAGCTGGAATGTTAATTTATTCAAATCCTCCTTCAACTCTTTGATGACTAGATCCATCTTCTGATATTGGTTTTCTTCCAGTTGCAGAGATGCCTATAGAGCCTCTACCTATGTCTAAAACTTCTATTGTCGCAGTGGATATTTCAAGTGTGGTAGTAAAGAATTGACGAACAGGTGCCTATGATGCATATTTGTCATGAGATATTTCAACTTTCCTTTCAGTCTCTTGAATCTCTAGTCAATATCCCATACTAATTATCATGGTTTCTGTCTAATTTCTATCATCTCATTCATGTACTGATCCTCTGAACTTGGATTCTGAAACTCATTTATCAACAATTTCTTGACATCTGCAATTGTTTTGGTTGTCCCTGGTGGATTGTATGTCACTAAACTCATATACAAATCTAGTGTGTGATCCCTTAGTGTAATCACTAGTTGTTCAAGTTTAGTGTCCTCATCTATGATCTGCTTTCCTTCCCAGATCTTCTCACAGATAAACATGTGTTTTTCCAAGTCCTCTGATGCTTCTCCTTTGAATTATGGTAACTTGATGGTGGGATCGTGTCCTGCCATCCTGAATGTTGAACTACTACCTCCACATGGTTTAGATACTTGACTAGTGCTTCCTAAACTAGATCCTCCAGTTGTTCTTCCTTGTGTAGATGTACTTCATGTTGTTTTTCTTCTCCCGAAATTCAATTTTCTAAACGGTGGTGTGCTTTTTGGTGTGTTAGTCTCACATGGGTTTATGGGTTCCACACTAACATTAATATGGATAGGATTGCTACCTTTGTTTCCCACTCCTGGACCTCTCATCTTCCTCTCATATGTTGCATGAAGTATTTCCTCAATATGATCCACAACCTGAAGATCCTCTACCTCCTCCTCATCACTTGCGAATCCTTCCCTCACGGCTATGGCTCTCTTCTTGGTGCTCACTATGGCTCTCTTCTTGGTGTTCGCCTTATATTGATAGGGTACTCCACTGCGCGTCTTTCCAGTTGTCACTATGATCCACTTGATCTAGTCATCATCCATCAATATTGGGTCCAAGGCTTCCTCCTTCTTGCCTTTATCCATTTCTCCTTCCATTTCTCCTTTTTCGGTCAGTGCTTCCCCCCTTCCCCCATGCACACAGGGAAGTTTAATTGTCTGACTCCATTATCGTTACACCTTTATTATATAGAAGTATATTAATAGAAGTATACAACTATCGAATATACCTTCCTCAAGGTCCTCATAGAAACTCTTGTTCCGTTGTGTTGTATGACTTCGTTGTATCTACTGCAAATTTTGTTATAAATCCTGCTACAATATTGTCAAGCCAAAAATCTACTGCGCGGGTGAATTTGTTATTCACCTACTGTAACTACTCAATATGAATTAGGGTCCAATCTAACTGTCGGATCTGGTTTTTTGCATGGTTATCCTTCAACCTCAATATACACTATTGCAATAAGTGTGGAAAATCGCAGAAAAATACTTCATGCAAATCAGTAAACACGTACTTCTCAAGGTATTTGTGCAGTATTATTCTAGGGTTTATGTTATCTTTCTACGCAAACTCCAACTCCTTTGTCTTCATCCATCTCTCGATCTCCACTTATGTAGGATTCCATGGTCTCAACATCCCCTTCTAGCGGTGCATTCTCACCTTCTTGTTGTTTGATTTGGTATTCTTTTGACTTGCCTTCCGTAGATCTTACCTTCTTTTAACAGAGCCAATATACTCAATCCTATATTGTTCCAACTGGAAACAAAACCATTTGTTGGTTTTATATATGAGTTTATACCTTTAACATGATTGACCCAGGGTTCAAGTCTACTGGGGTTCCAACAAAGCCTCTAAAACTATTGGCCCTCCTGGTAAACCAGAAGGCAACACAGTACACAGGGTGCACTGCACAGTCTCACCTGAGATAGTCTTAATGGGTGACTGCAATACTCATGTGTTTGTAGTCCAAGATTGAGTGGATATATGTGACGTATGCGCTGAGAGTTATATTTAATTTATTAAATAAATATATTGTCATTACCGACTATGCATATAATATAATCAACTCATTCATTCATCATGCTAATATCTACTCATAAAAAATAAAAGAAACACAAGAATTCAATCACTTAACATAGGTTTTACCATGGTTCACCTCCCCCCTGGGCTACGTCCACAAAGATATGGATCTCAAGCTCTTTTATTATGGAAGTTCCAAAAATATAGTGTCACGTGCTTTACAACTCATCCTCAGTCGGGTCAAAATATATGATGAGGTAGACTAAATCAACCAGGCTCCTCAGTCTGTGATCTAACACTCGATATCTACCCTTATGGATTCCCACAGCTCAACAACTTACAAAATTAGGTCGTATCACAGAGTATTACAACTAATTATCAAAATATGACTCCATCTTCCATGGTCTCTTTTGACTCTGCCACTACTACCCAAAAATCAACCTAGATCCCGCTCTAAGACCTACGTCTCTATATTTATACGTTTTTGTCTCATCGACCATTACAATGTATTACAAAAACCCTAACCCTAGTGTCATTAGGCCTTCCATGCATGTGTGTGTGCTTCTCTTCCTTCCTGTTGTCGCTTTCCTCCTACATGCCTTTATTCCAAAAATAGCATTTCCTTCTGCTTTGGCCCACTTCCAACACTTCCTAAGGGGTATGATTGATCCAGAATAAAATCAATGACCACCCACCTATTTGATGCAGGAGCATCTCTCCACCTCATCAACGTGCCAACATTCCAGCACATCAACGTGCATTTCAAAGAAGGAGAGGCATTGAACCTCCCATTTTTAAACTCAAAATCTGATCCTGTAGGGATTTGCGTCTTAAGGCTGTAAGAACCAAGCCATGCCTTTGTATAGGTAGTGGACAGAGTTGCCTTAAATGGTTGAGTGTAAGCAAGTCCAGATCATATTCAGGTCTGGATCAACATTTATGTAATGAATCCATAGGAAGTATGGTGTCGTAACTGAGATAGTGATAACACTAAGGCGGAGGAGAGGATAAGCTCGTAGAGCCCTCGTTTGGTAAAGAGAAAGAGAGAATAAGAACTCAGAGAAGTTTGATAGTAGAAGAATAACTCGAGAGAGTGTTAGGTTAGGAGAACTTGAGAGAACTCAGACTTTGTTGTAGTTTAGTTTTTGTAAACATCTGTATAGACACAAGATAATAGAAAATCAGTTTTCCGTGCACATGGTGTGTTTGTATGTTTGTGTTTATTGTTAATATTTTATATGTCATTCATGCTTTGAACATACGAACCGGTGAAGTATTGTACAAGTTTCAATTGTTTCTCATATTTGAGTTTCAAGTGCAAGGAGTGCACATAGTCCGCAAGGAGAGTGTTGACAAAGGTGAGTAAACCTCAGAAAAGCTCAAGAGAGATAGTGTTGAATCTTCATCAGCAGAAATGAAAGGAGTGCACAGAAAGAACTATGTGTTGAGTTCGTAAAGAGACAGAGTTACTAAACACTCTGTAAGGAGGAGCTATGCAAGGTGTGCATTGATCAAGGAGAACGCCAGGAGGGAGAGAAGAATTTATTTTCAAGAAATCCTTCGAATATGAGTTTGACGAAATCCCAAAAACGCAAGGAGTGCATGGGAGATCGAAATATTTGAGGAGAAAAGGCTCATAAGGGATAACACAAGGAGTGTGTGGATGAAGAACTTATTCTAAGTCCTAAATCTCATAAGAGATAATGCTTTCAAAAGCGAAAGCAAGATCCAGATAGTTGACTTCACAGCAGAAAGTTCAAAGGTCAAAGCCTTTGAACACTGACAAAATCTTCCAAGGTGAAAGATATCAAAATATCAGGAGGAGGAGCGGTAGCAGTCGTCAGATCGTTTGTGGGGAGAAGTAAAGACCGCTAGTTCCATGTCCAACAAACAAAGGAAGTGCAAAGGAGAGGAATAGATCCCATCCGTTGGATCTTAGCGTGAAGGACCAACAACTGTTGAATCAGAAGGTAAGTGCACGAGCTTCAACCCTTGTGTGAATAGGAGGATTGACTTGTCAAAGTCCCAAAGTGGGCGGGGACTGTCCATCGTCGAGGAAGACAGGTGGTGCAATATCCACAACTCCAAAATTTTTTGGATGAGGAGGAGGTGAAACACCCAAAGCAGAATCTTCACCGTTGATCACTAGAAGGATACGTGTTGGCGAGTCGTGACATCCAGAGGGAGGAAAATATGAGATGTTGAAACACCCAAAGCCCAAATAGCTAAAGAGTCGAGATCCGTTGATCTACAAGAGGACACTTGTCAATAGATCACGGGCTCCAGGAAAATTGTAGAGGGGTTTTGATTGAGAACTGAGACTGTAGAAGCTCGAAGAGCCAAAGAGGTCTAGATCGTTAGATTCAGAGGGACACATGGCGACAGATCACAAGCTTCGGGTAAGTTGCATTTGAGTTTTGTTTGAAAGTTTAAATTTCCAAAATCTGAAGACCCGAAGTGAATCTAGGTCATCCTATCTAGACGAGATGTGGCGTAAATCTGAGAACTCTGGGTAAAGTCCTGAAGTAACCTTCAGTCATCCAATCTAAGAGGACATGCGGCAGGAATCTACATACTTTGAGGGGAAGCGAAGTTTGATATTTGAGATCTCAGAAGTCTGAAGACATGAAGGAGATCTCGGTCGTTGATCGAGCAGAGGGCCACAGGACCATTGATCTAATTGAAAGATCAAACACCCAAAGTATAACCAGGGTCGTTGATTCAAGAGGACAGGTATCAACAGATCGTCAACTTTAGAATATTGACATACGAAGGAAGGAGAGGTTTTGATATTTGATATTTCTAAAGCCTAGAAGTTTGAATTGATGAGATTCGTTGATGTGAAGGTGGACACGCGACGCTAGATCTAGATCTCCGGAGGAAAGGTTTGAAGATCCGGAGAAGAGATATTGATCGTCAATCGAGAAGGGAATCATAGGGTCGTTGATCTAGTTGAGGAGACCAAAGTCCTTAAGCGGGAACACAATCGTTGATTGGGTAGGATATGTATCAACAGATCTTCCACTCTGGAAGATAACCAGTCAGTAGTGGCGAGGGTTTGAGAATTGAGATTCCTGAAGGCCGGATTCATGGAGGAAATCATATCCATAGATTAGGGTGGACAAGTGTCGATAGATATTCTACTCTAGAAGATTATCACACAGGGAAAAGCAGTAATTTGAGAATTGAGATTCCCGAAGGCCCGATCCGCGGAGGATATCCTGGTCGTAGTTTCAGGGAGATAGGTGGCAACAGATCGTTAACTCCGGAATATTGGAGTACAGAGGTAAGCGAGGTTTGAGATTTCAAAACCCCTAAGTCTGGAATCACGAATAGATCGTATCCGTTGATTCAGGAGGGGAAAATTTGGTCCGTGGATTTGGAAGGGGCAGATCTGAAGCGTCATATCAGACATACTGTCAAGATCGGGAGATTGACGGTTCCATACCATTTCATGGATTAAAGGTGTGTGTAATTTAATAGGTAATCACGCGGTCATGTGAGGTCGTCACCCAAGGTCACATGCAAGGAAGGGGCTAGTGAAAAGGAGCTAGTGCTCGCAAAATGAAGAGCGACTAGAGTGCGTAGACAGAGGGTGATCATATCACAGGACCTGCGCCTAGAGGAAAAAAACGGGTCTGTATAATTGTTTTGGGTTCAATCAGGATCCCAAAGACTCAATCTACTCAGAATTAAGAACGATCCTAGATTGGGAGGTAGAAGAACCCCAAGAGGGGAGGGGGGCTACATCAGGTGGTATCAGAGCACAGATGTTTTTTTATTTCTATAGCAGAGAGCAGATAAAGGACATACTCTAATACCAGTTGGTATCGGAGCCATAATTTTTCTTGCAGACAACAGGAAAAGGGAGATACGGTGACAGGAGATACTTTGATACCAGGTGGTATCAGAGATGATTTTCTTCTATATATTTCAGGAGAAAGAGAAAGAGGAGAAGGTTGAAATTTGTTTGCAGATAGAAGACAAGAGGGAGACAGTAAAAGGAGATAGTATGATAACATCAAGTGGTATTAGAATTTAAATTTTTTTTGTAGACAACAGGTGAAAGAAGCAAAGTACGGATGTTGTATGAGGTTGTTGCACGTGCACAACAACAAAAATTTAAACATCCAGGTGAGTTGTAAGAGAAGATGGAGATGCTCTTGGATGTAGAGTGATCCATAGACTAGCCAGGTGGGTGGGTAGAAGGTGGAAATGGCTACTGAAGGACATTAGTGTGGTTGAAGGGAGGGTTTCAAGAAGAAATGCAATTCAGAGATGGATCTGGAGCTCAACCAGATAAGAGCAAGGATGGAACAACTAGCATTGTGGATGCAGCAAGAGGAAAAGGTACACTGGAGGTACGAATGTCCTTTGAACTGGAAGGTAAAATGACATGTTTAAAATTTTTTGCCTAGAAAGAAGTAACAAGATTTGAGAAGGTGGTTGAGGGAATTAGAAAACCTCAGTGACACAGAGGAGGAACGGATTCACATCTGTGAACCAGAAATTGGGAGACACCTTAGTGATGAGGAGAAGGTGAGATCAAATGAAGATATCATAAACTGCCAGGTGGGCAGAATTGGACTTTCAAGTTTCCAGGTGGGAAATGGAAAGAGATCAGCTTAAGGTCTCATATACTGCCAGGGGAGCAGTGCTAAAAGTTTAGGTTTCCAGGCGGGAAATGAGATGGGATCGATTGATCTCATAGACTGCCAGGTGGGCAAAAGAGAAGTCCCAAATTTCCAGGTGGGCAGGGGGGAAGAAATGAGACTGTCAAAAAGTCTCAGGAGCTCATAAGTGAGTTCATGTAAGCAAGGAGTGTTGATAGGTGAATATTCATGTGGATTTACAGACCATGTGAATGGAGATGATGAGAAGTTAAATACTTCCACCATCAAAGAGGAAGATCAGAGGAACATTATGATTATTGGAGGGATCAAGACATTCCTACCAAGAAACTAAGTAGAGGCCAGTGCACATGATGAGAGTGAAACAGAGGAAGAAAGACAACCAGCAGAAATTGTCTAAAGGGAAGAAATGGAGAAGACATTGATGTCTACCCCAGCAAAAGGAGATGAGCATTCGAGAGAATGTCTCAAAATTTTCATCTAGGAAGTTGAACAGGAGATGATTGTAGCACTGGAGTTTGCAACAGAGGAGGAAACTGACAACATGGATTTTGTTGATCTGTATGAGGAATTGGAAGCCCTAGAGAGAAGTGTAATGGTGCAAAATTTTCACATCCAACAGGTCAAGCTGGAAGCATATGGAAGAGCATACTAGCTAGAGAAACGGTTGGAGAGAGTAAGAGATATGCCAGTATAAGAGGATCTAACAGAATCTAAACTATCAGAGGAGGAAGCTGAGAAGCAGCTCAGTGATGAGATTTTATAATTGGAGCCTATAGCAGGGTGGCAATATAATGCCACAAAAGAAGAAGAAAATGGTATGGGGGGTCAAGATGATATACCCACCGATAAGGAAGAAGTGCAGCAGAGAAGACTACATAAGAAGAGCCAGCCACTGGAGCAGCTCGACAGGGTGATAGAGTAGATCAAGAAGTTGATGTTGAGTTCAGCAGAACAAGTCAGCAAAGGGGAGCTGGACAGAAGAGAGGCTGCCATAGCAGCAAGGCAGAAACAAAAGAAGAAGCAACAACAACAACAACAACATAGCTGGAGAAGAAAAAGAGGACAGCTCCAAGGGAAAGTTTGGGATCCAGGAGGATTTCAACACTGGAGAAGAGGAGCTTATGATTTTCCCAGTCATGGAGTATGATGTAGGAGCATCGCTCCACCTCAGCAACATGCCAACATTTCAGCACATCAGCATGCATTTTAGAGAAGGGGAGGAATTGACCCTCCCATTTTTAAATTCAAAATTTGATCCTATAGGGATTTGCGTTGTAAGGCTATAAGAACCGAGCCATGCCTTTGTATAGGTAGTGTACAAAGTCACTTTAAATGGTTGAGTGTAAGCAGGTCTAGATCGCAATCAGGTATGGATCAACATTTATGTAATGAAGTCGTAGGAAGTATGGTTATGTAACTGAGACAGTGATAGAACTAAGGCGGTGGAGAGGATAAGCTCGTAGAGCCCTCGTTTGGTAAAGAGAAAGAGAGAAGCATAACTTGAGAGAGGTCTGATAGCAGCAGTAGAACTCAAGAGAGTGTTAGGTTAGAAGAACTTGAGAGAACTGGGACTCTATTGCAGTCCAGTTTTTGTAAACATATGTATAGACACATAGAGATAATAGAAAAACAGTTTTTCCTGCACATGGTGTGTTTTTATGTTTGTGTTTATTGTTACGATTTTATATGTCATTCATGCTTTCAACATATGAACTGGTGAAGTATTGTATAAGTTTCAATTGTTTCTCATATTTGAGTTTTGAGTGCAATGAGTGCACATAGTCCACAAGGAGTGCATTGGCAGAGGTGAGTTAACCTCGGAAAAGCTTAAGAGAGATAGCGTTGAACCTTCATCAGCAGAAGTGCAAGGAGTGCAAAGAAAGAAATCTGTGTTGAGTTCGTAAAGAGACATAATTACTTAACACTCTGTAAGGAGGAGCTTTGCAAGGTGTGCATTGATCAAGGAGAATGCTAGGAAGGCGAGAAGAATTTATTTTCAAGAAATCCTTCGGATCTAAGTTTGACAAAATCCAAAAAATGCAAGGAGTGTGTGAGAGATCGAAATATTTGAGGAGATGAAGCTCAGAAGGGATAACACAAGGAGTGTGTGGGTGAAGGAATTATTCTAATTCCTAAATATCATAAGAGATAATGCTTTTAGAAGCGCAAGCGAGATTCAGATAGTCGAGTTCATAGCAGAAAGTTCAAAGGTCAAAGCCTTTGAACACTGACAAAATCTTCCAAGGTGGAAGAAATCAAAAGCTTAGGAGGAGGAGCGACAATAGTCGTCATATCGGTTATGGGGAGAAGTCTAGACTGCTAGATCTACATCCAGCGAACAAAGGAAGCACAGAGGAGAGGAACAGATTCCATCTGTTGGATCTAAGCACGAAGGACCAACAACCCTTGGATCCAAAGGTAAGTGCACGAGCTTCAACCCTTTTGTGCACAAGAGGATTGACTTTTCAAAGTCCCAAAGTGAGCGGGGATCGTCCATCGTCAAGGAAGACAGGTGGCGCAAGATCCACAGCTCCAGAAGTTTGTGGACGAGGAGGAGGTGAAACACCCGAAGTAGGATCCAGATTGTTGATCACTAGAAGGATACGTGTCGGTGGGTCGTGAGATCCAGAGGGAGGAAAAGGTGATATTTTGAAACACCTGAAGCCCAAATAGCGGAAGAGTCAAGATATGTCAATCTGCAAGAGGACACTTGTCAACAGATTACGAGCTCTGGGTAAATTGTAGTGGGGTTTTGGTTGAGAACTAGGACTGTCGAATCCCAAAGAGTCGAAGAGGTCTTGACCGTTAGATCTAGAGGAACACATGGAAACAGATCGCAAGCTTCGGGTAAGCTTCATTTTAGTTTCAGTTGAAAGTTCAAACTTCTGAAATCCGAAGACCCAAAGTGAATCTGGGTCGTCCCATCTAGAGGAGATGTGGCGTAAATGCGAGAATTCCGGGTAAAGTCCCAAAGTAACCTTCAGTCATCTGATCTAAGAGGACACGCGATAGAAATCTGCATACTTTGAGGGGAAGCAAAGTTTGAGATTTGATATCTCAGAAGTCCAAAGACCCGAAGGAGATCTCGGTCGTTGATCGAGCAGAGGGCCATAGGACCATTGATCTAATTGAATGATCAAACACCCAAAGTAGAAGCAGGGACATTGATTCAGGAGGACAAGTGTCAACAAATCATTAACTCTGGAAGATTGATGTATAGAGGAAGGCGATGTTTTGACATTTGATATTTTCGAAGCCCAAAAGTCTTAATCTACGAGACTCATCGATATCAAGCTCGACACGCAACGCCAGATCTATATCTCCAGAGGAAAACGAAGGAGGAAAGGTCCGAAGATCCGAAGAAGAGATTTCAATCGTCAATCGAGAAGAGAGTTAAAGGGTCGTTGATCTGGTTAAGGAGGCCAAAGTCCCGAAGTGGGAGCACAACCGTTGATTGGGGAGGATACGTGTCAGCAGATATTCCACTCCAAAAGATAACCAGTCAGCAGTGGTGAGGGTTTGAGAATTGAGATTCCCGAAGGCTAGATTCACGAAGGAAATCCTAAAAGGCTGGATACGCGGAGGAATTTGAGAATTGATATTCTCGAAGGCCGAATTCGCGAAGGATATCCTGGCCACAGTTTCAGGGATACATGTGGCAAGAGATCATTAACCTTGGAAGATTGGAGTATGGAGGAAAGTGAGGTTTCACATTTCAAAACCCCGAAGTCTAGAATCGTGAATAGATCATATACGTTGATTTAGGAGGGGTGGATCTAGTTCGTGGATTTGAAGGGGTATATCTCAAGCGTCAACACAGACATACCGTCAAGATTGAGAGATCGACGATCCCATAGCATTTTGTGGATTAAAGGTGAATTTAACAGTTAATTGTGTGGTCATGTGAGGTCGTCACCCAAGGTCACATGCAAGGAAGGGGCTAGTGAAAAAGAGATAGTGCCTGCAAAATGAAGAGCACCCAGAGTGCGCAGACAGAGGGTGCAGGTATCACAGGACCTGCGCCTAAAGGAAAAAAAGGGTTTTGTGTATAATTGTTTTGGGTTCAAGCAGGAGTCAATCCGACTCAGAATTAAGAACAATCCTAGACTGAGAGGTCACAGAACCCCAGGAGGGGAGGAAGGATTCATCACTATTCTACTGGCTAAAAACAAGGGTTTCCACCTTGATCGTTTTTCTACAACATTTCGAGTCCTAAACTTTCAAGGTCATTTTGAGACCCTAAACAGTGTTTTATGGGCCCACCACAATCACACTGTAGGCTTTAGCCAGAGTATGATGACAAAATGTGTAGTCCTCGGATATACCTTTCAAACAAGTTATCATGTGCCCCAAACGAAGATCATATGCAAAAGTTACACCCTTGGGAAGTTGACGTACTAACTTACCCCATCGGTGCCCACATGACTTTTGGCGTTTCATCTTCCGAGGTTATGGTTTTGGATTTTCTTTATGTTAAAAAGGCCTCTGGAACTTCATAGTAAACATCATCATCTTCTTGCGAATGAGGGTAGCCATCACATCTATTCTAAGAGACAAGTTTCCTCCATTCTAACGAATCATCCACTCTGTAATTTTATAGTTTATGGACATTCTCTCATTAATTAAAATTGTGCATTACTGTATCTTTGTGTTTATTGCAATATCTATGTATATTTCATTGTTATATCTCTGTCTTTATTTCATTCTAAAAAATAATTCAGATCATGCATATGAAGAATCTAAAACACTCTTTGTTGTAGTTATTGTTATGCATGATACTCTGTACAATCTAAAAAAACTTCATTGTACCTTGGGTTCACTCTTAGCTTCATGGCATTGTACAATCAAGACATTTAAACAACCCAATATGTTCCACATATTGCCATTGAATAGCCCACATTAAAAACTAAAGAGAGCACTAACAAATGTAAGATGCCATTGAATAGCCCACATTAAAAACTAAAGAGAGCACTAACAAATGTGTTGGGCTCTTTGAATGCCGATGTAA
>JASDQU010684444.1:88119-98637 GCA_032191745.1 Picea mariana
AGAAATTAAACATGAACTTTTCTTAAGACAACCTACAAGTATTATGGAAGCGATGCAAAATGCTCGTCATATTCAAGATAAAAATAAGGCTACACACAAGTATAGAATTGGAGGAAGAGATCGTTTTGCAGGTTATAAGACCACCATATCTCAACCAACAAGGTTTACACCTCAACAAATGGATGAAAGAAGAGCAAAAGGACTATGTTTCAATTGTGATAGCGAGTACAATAAAGAGCATACATGTGGTGAGAAGAAATTATTCTACATAGACTGTGAGGAGGAAGAAGATAGTGTACCTAAACCAACAAGTTTGACACCTCAACAAATGGATGAATGGATAGAAAAAGGACTATGTTTCAATTGTGACTGCAAGTACAGTAAGGGGCATAAATGCGGTGAGAAGAAATTAGTCTACATAGACTGTGAAGAGGAAGAATATCAAGAATTGGAACCATCACAAGACCCAAATATAGAAGAGACTACCCCAACAATATCTTGTCATGCTTTGGTTGACATCACTACTCCACAAACCCTCAAGATACAAGGATGCATCAAAAAGAAAAAAACGTAACATTATTGATTGATTCAGGTAGCAAGCATAATTTCAACAATTACAAATTAGCAAAAGATCTCAACTGTTTTGTATATCCTGCACTAGAGTTTCAAGTAATGATTGCAGATGGAGGTACCATAAATTTTTCAGGGAAATGCCATATTATTAATCTTAACATGGGTGAGTATTTTCTGGGTAGCCCCATTATTTCCATCCAAATGGGGGGTGTTGATGTTGTATTAGGAGTCCAATGGTTGCAATCATTGGGAATAGTGGCCTTTGATTTTCAAAACATTTTTATGAGATTTTCCTCAAATGGAAAGGAAATTGAGCTTAGAGGTATCCAAGGGAAACCCTCTAAAGTGATAAGTTCTAATAGCATAGCAAAATTACTCAAAAATGGACACCAGGGTGTAATTGCACAATTGTGCTCACTTGATGTTCAAACATCTATAGCCCCGACTCCATCAAATCTCCAAATAATTATCAAAAATCATTCCAAGGTATTTATTGAAATTCCTAAGGGTCTTCTACCTACCCAAGACCATGACCATGCTATTGATTTGCAGCCAAGAAGTGTACCACCTAATATTAGGCCTTATAGGTATCCACATGCATAGAAGAATGAGATTGAACGCATGATCCAAGAAATGTTAGAGGCTGGCCTCATTCAACATAGCCAAAGTTCTTTCTCTTCACTAGTGGTGTTGGTTGCAAAAAAGGATAGCTCATGGCATATGTGTCCAGATTATAGACAACTCAAAAAAATGACCATCAAAGATAAGTTTCATATCCCTATCATTGATGAATTATTAGATGAATTACATGGACCACAATTCTTTACTAAGTTGGATCTTTGTTCGGAATATCATAAAATCAAAATGAGACATGAAGGCACTCCTAAAATAGATTTTAGAGCACATGAAGGTCATTATGAATTTTTGGTTATGCCTTTTGGACTGATTAATGCACCGTCAACATTTCAAAGCTTGATGAATTATATTTTCAAGCCCTTAGAAAATTTGTGTTAGTATTTTTTGATGACATACTAATATACAACAAATCTTGGGAAGAGCATCTATAACATGTTGACAAAGTATTGCAGCTATTGGAAGAGCAACAAATTTATGCAAAGCCTTCCAAGTATGTCTTTGGGGTTCAAGAAGTGGAATATTTGGGTCATATTGTATCTCATGAAGGTGTAAAAGTGGAACCTAACAAAATTAAAGCTATAAGGGAATGACCAATTTTCAAAACCTTGAAGAAACTTAGAGGATTCTTAGGATTGATAGGATATTACCGTAAATTTGTCAAGAACTATGGTCAAATAACAACACCTCTAACAACATTATTAAAAAAGTAAGCATTTTCTTGGAAATAAGAAGCAACCAAATCTTTTGAAAAACTGAAGGAGGCTATGTGTACAACTCCCGTCTTGAGGCTATGTGTGGAGTGTGATGCCTCAGGCCATGGAATTGATGCAGTTTTAATGCAGGAAGGAAGGCCCATTGCCTTAGAAAGCAGAAAACTTAAAGGAAAATACTCATTCAAACCCATTTATGAAAAAGAAATGTTGGCCATAATAAATGCAGTTCAGAAATGGTGCCCCTACCTAATAGAAATACACTTTAAGGTAAAAAAAAAATCATGACTGTTTGAAGTACTTTTTGGAGCAACGATTATCTTGAGAAGAGCAATAAAAATGGGTTACAAAGATTTTGGGTTATGACTTTGAAATTATATACAAAAAAGGAAAACATAATGTTGTGGTAGATGCCCTTTCTAGGAAAGAAGAAGAAACAAGAGGTTCACTATGTGATATTTCTAGTCCGCAATCAGATTGGGTGGAAGAACCCCGGATAGAATGGAATCAAGATTAATATGTATGCAAGATCATTCAAAAACTACATGAAGACCCCAATTCAGTAGAAACGTTTGTATGGAAGAATGATTTGCTATGGTCATGATCGCCTATACTTATGTAAGAATTCCAAACTAATACAAAAGACCCTTATGGAATTGCACACTTCTCCTATAGGGGGACATTCAAAATTCTTGAAAACATACCACAAGATCAAGAGGGATTTTTTTTGGGAAGGTTTTAAAAATTGATGTTCAAAAGTTTTTCTCACAATGTTTGGTCTGCCAATAGAATAAGGGAGAGACAATCAAGACTCTAGGTCTCCTACAACCATTAGCTATACCAAGCCAACATTGGGAAGACGTTTCCATGGATTTTATTACAGGTTTACCAAAATCAGAAGGAAATACCGCCATCATGGTAGTAGTGGATCAACTAACAAAGTATGCCCATTTTTTTATCTCTTTCTCATCCTTTTAAAGAAAGCACAATAGCAACAACATTCATGGAAACAATTCAAAAACTACATGGAGTCCCCAAGATTATTGTAAGTGACAGAGACCCAATTTTCACGGAAAATTTTTGGACTGAATTATTTTCTTGTTTTGGTACTCAATTGGCTCATATTTCATCTTACCACCCTCAATATGATGGGAAAAACGAGATTGTGAATAAATGTCTAGAAGGATATCTTTGTTTCTTTGCATCCGATAAACAAATAGAATAGGTCAAGTGGTTTCCCTTAGTGGAATGATGGTACAACACATCCTTCCATACTTCATAAAAAATGTCCCTATTTCTGGCACTTTATGGATATCATACTCCATCCATCACACCACCCTTGAAAGGGAATACAAAGGTTCAAGCAATGGAGGAACACATAGGGAACCAACAAGAGGTCCTAAAATTATTGAAGGACAACTTGGTTATGGCACAAAATAGGATGAAACAACAAGCAAATCAACATCACAGGGAAAGAGAATTTGAGGTGGGGGATTGGGTATTTCTAAGGCTACAACCATACAAACAAATGTCCCTAAAGAAAGAAAAGAAGGGAAATAAACTATCACCCAAATATTATGCATATAGGAAGTATGGCTTACAAATTTGAGTTGTCTCCATCTTCATGTGTACAATTAGTATTCCATGTTTCTTACTTAAAGAAGGTCATCGACAACAAGATCCTAGTCCAAACAAGTTTACTAGAGCTCAATGAATAAGGGGAAATCATACTAGATCCATAAACAATCCTTGAAACGAGAAATAAGCAACTGAGAATTCGAGCAATTACAAAATACCTTGTCAAATGGAAGAACCTACTAGTGGAAGAGGCGACATGGGAATATGAGTTCTTCATGCAGAAGCATCCATGGTTAGACAAGTGTTGACGACAACACTTGTTTGAAGGGGATGGGCATGTTAAGCCCTAAGACAAAGTCCCACGATATGTATAAAAACCCTTATTATGTCATAGATATTGAATTATTACATTTCTAGTAGGTCAGTTAGAACCCTTGTTTGCACCCTTTCATTGTAATTGTAACCCTTGTCTCATATATATATATATATATATCAAGGAGATCTAGTATTAGGATCATCTTATCTCATCCTATATTGTGTTCTGAAGTCTATATAATGTAAAAGAGGTTTCCCCCTTGAAATGGACTGAATTTTATTGATTTCTTATCATTTTTAAGGCGTTGGGTCATATCATTCTAAACTTACCAAGGTGTTGGAAAAATTTTCTATCATAGAGAAGAACTAGTTCTCCCTCCTTAAAACTCTTATTTTTAATATGTATGTCATGCCAAGATTTGTCTCTCACTTTCTATACTTTCTGATGAAATCCTGCCAGAATCCTATCCTCTTCCATTTCCATTAGTTGACTTAATCTCTCATGTACTGCATCTCTTTCTATCATGTAGGTAATTGCTTCTACGCGCAGACTGGGTACCAAAAATTATAATGGCACCACTGCTTCCTTCCCATACACCAATCTGAATGGTGTCTGTCTTATCAAATTCTTGCATGTGGTCCTATATGCCCATAATACTATTGGTATTTTCAAGTCCCAATCATCCCTATTGACATTGCAGATCTTAGTCAAAGCATTTTCCAATATTTTATTGAATGCTTCTACTGTTTCATTTGCTTGAGGATGATATGGTGTACTCTTCTGGTGATAGAATTCAAACTCCTAAGTCGCCATGCTGGTATTATTAATAAAATGAGTGGCTTGGTCACTCATTAAAATCTAGAGACATCCAAATCTGGTGATCACTTGCTCAAATAAGAAGTGTGTTGATGTCCCTGCACTATAGTATTTGACTGGTGTTGTTTATTCCCATATTGTTAAGTATTCAGTCGCAGTAATGATATATCTATCCCCTGACCTTTTTGTTGGTGGATTAATAGGTCCAACAAAGTCTATTTCCCATTTTTCAAATACCTGTAGAGTCACTTGTGGTCTTAGAGGCATCTCATCCCTTCTGTTGGGTTTTCCAACCCTCTGATAGACATCACATTGATGGCAATATTCCTTGGAATATTTATGGATTGTTGGCCACCATAATCATGTGTGCAATACCTTTTGTGTGGTATCTTTTCCTACATAATTTCCTCCAGCTATACATTCATGAGATTCTACTAAAATTTTGGGCCATTCATGTTCCAATACATACCTTCTCAAATGATATATGCGCCCATATTGTATAAATGTCCTGCAATGAGTTGATATTCTAAAACTATGACTACCAGATTTTCCTTCTACGTAGTGTTCAAATCATGTGGCACAACCCCTATACTTAAGTATTCAATAATGTCAACGAAGTATTCATCAACTACATGTACTAAAAATAATTGTGCATCAGGGATGTTGTCTTCTAAGTTAGTAGGTTCTTCTCCTTTAGTTACCCTTGAAAGGTGATTCGATCCTGCATTCAACTTCCCTGGTTTGACTATCACTTTGAAATCAATTCCTGGAATAATAGTAGCCATCTACAGATTCTCCCCCCTAACACTGGCTTTTTGACTAGATACTTGAGGGAATAATGGTTTGTGAACATTTTAAAGTGAACATGAACCTTCCACCTCTCTTTCTCTCTCAATCTTTGTAATTTGAATGTTGTGTGGATCATCTTCATCTGGTGCTTCCTCTTCAACATGATAGCATGAAAGTAACTCTTTGATTGTCTGTCTATTTTGTTGTTTATATTATTGCATGATATCAACTTTTGGTTCATCAACAAATATCATTCCCCGTATCATCTTGAGCGTTGAGTCAATGTTGGGGTTCTCATGTTCAAATGAGAAGGTTACTACAAAATTCTGTTGTAATCATGTCCATTATGTATTGTCTCTGCGCATCTCTTGATCTATATACCAATTCCCTTGGATTCCTTCCAATGTATGGATAAAGTGATGAGGTCATTCCTCTGGTGGTGCCATCATCCATTGTATTTTTCATTTCTCCAAGTGTTCCATTGGTGTTCCTTTTCCATCATACCTCTACATTTTATTTCTCCCATGTTTTGCACCAGATCTAATGTGAAATAGTAGTTTACACTAATACCAGTCCTGAATTTTTTCTTTGTGCACACCCCACCATCATGAAGGTGTTTCCTTGAGTGAAATATCTAGGGATAAGAGCCTATGATTTTCTAACACTTCATCTTCATATTTTGTCAAAAATTCCTCTAAGTCATTTATCCCATGAAAGATGAGAGGTTCTCTTATCTCTATACCAACCATCTTACTGCACAATCTATTCTTGTGCACCTCCTTGTGGAAACTTCAGGTAACCATTGTTGTCAATTCTCCAAACCTATGTTTGATTTAGAAGCACATGATGTAATGCTTCTCCAACTAATTACCCCATCCGCAGCTGGGTTAACATAATCCTATTGTTGTTACAGTTTAAGCTATTATTAGGTTTCTTTTAATTCATTAGATAACCATAGCATAAATAGGATCAATGAGAAATACACAATCACAAGAGACACATCATTTATCATGGGAAACCCTCATGGGGGAGAAAACCCAACAAAAACTTCCTTAATATAGATAGCCAATACAATGCCAAGAGATAACTCAAACAAATACATAAAGTCCTCTCCCAAGAATGTGCCTCTCTCTCTCTCTCTCTCTCTCTCTCTCTCTCTCTCTCTCTCTTCTTTTCCAACTACAGCTCCAGACTTGCACTCTGATCATCAAGTGAGTGTGTGTACAAATGAGGTGCTAGCCTCTCTTATTTATACAATCTGGCATGTGTGAACTGGGGTGTCTTTTCACTGGTTGGGCCAACTTCTCATTCTGGGCAGTTATAACCACTTTAATATATTCTGGGTGGTAATAACCACTTTAATATATTCTGGGGCCAACTTTTCATTTAGCCCATTACAATTAGTGTTTGACCAATCCACAAAAGGAGATTTGGTCATTTACAATACCCAACATGATCAATCCACAAAAGGGGATTGATCTAATGAATAATACACCAATAATAGTTATAATACTCTTTGTAGTTACATTATTTCAACACTCCCCCTTAACAAGAAGGGTATTCTACAATAGCATCAGGCGAGAGAGAGGGAAACATCATCAACAACATCTTGGAACACTGATTAACATATCTATAAATCATTAGGAGTTTTTCTCATCATCAATATCATCATTCATAATAGAGAGTTGGAATGACATCATCATCCTCATCAACAAGAGGCTAAGGTAATATCATCATCATATTCAACATGAAGCTAAAGTAACATCATCATCTTTGGTATGAAAGATGAAATGACATCATCATAATCATAATCATCTTTAGTAAGGAGTTGAAGTGGCATCATCATCATCAACTTCAGCAAGAAGCTAAAGTGGCATCATCATCATCAACTTCAGCAAGAGGCTGAAGTGGCATCATCATCATCAGCTGCATCAACATGGATTAGTATAACACTAATACATCATCATCATCAATAACAACAAAAGGCTGATACAACATCAAAAGAAACAATATCTCAACACAAAGGCTGGAGCATCATAAAAAACAACAACATCATAGCACGAAGGCTGGAGCATCATCAACATCAGCACTAGGTTGAGATTCTTTAGCATGATGCTATCATCACAGCATGAAGCTGGCAACACATCATCACAACACGAGGCTGACACATCATCACAAAACGAGGCTATCATGTCATCAACACGAGGTTGGAATCACAACGCTTAAGCCGGCACATCATCACAACACGAGGCTGGCACATCATCATAGCATGAGGCTGGCATGTCATCCAGCACGAGGCTGGCATCAAAGCAATTAAGATGACACACCATCACAGCGCGAAGCTGACATGTCATCAGCACAAGGCTGGCATCAAAGCAATTAAGCTGGCACATCATCACAAAAATTAAGCTGGAATCACAACACAACAATTAAGTTGGAATCCCAACACAACAATTAAGCTGGAATCACAACACATCAATTAAGCTAGAATCACAAAAAAAAATTAAGATGGCATCAACAATTAAGTTGGAATATCAACACAACAATTAAGATGGCATCAACAATTAAGCTGGAATCTCAACACAACAATTAAGCTGGCATCAACAATTCAGCTGCTATATCAACACAACAATTAAGATGGAAGCACAACACTTAGCTGGCATCTCAACACAATAATTAAGCTGGAAGTACAACACTCGACTGACATCTCAACAAAACAATTAAGTTGGAAGCACAAAACTAGGCTGGCATATCGACACAAAAATTAAGCTAGAAGCACAACACTTGGTTGGCATCTCAACACAACAATTACAATGGAAGCACAACACTAGGCTGGCATCTTGACACAAAAATTAAGCTAGAAGCACAACACTAGGTTGGCATCTTGACACAACAATTAATATGGAAGTGCAACACTAGGCTGGCATATCAACACAACACTAGTCCCCCTATCGAGGGAGGTCATTTTGGACTATACCAGGCTTATCTCGAAAGTGCTCAAACTTTACATGAGATAGAGGCTTGGTCAACACATCGAGAACCTGTTCATCCGTGCTAACATATTGGAGCTTTAAGGATCCTCTCTACACCATGTCACAGATGTAATGGTATCAGATCTCTATGCATTTCAAATTGTCATGAAATACAAGATTCTCTATCATCTTTATTCATCTCTGGTTATCACATAGGATCGTGGTTGCTTCCATCTCTAGGTCGAATGGACCAGTCAACAACTTACAAATCCATATGGCTTCACAACTGGAAGAACACACAACAATGTATTCTGCTTCCGATGTACTAAGAACAATGCTTGATTGCTTCTTACTCTGCCATGAGATCATGGATGATCCCAAACTGAAACAACATCCTGAAGTGCTCTTCCTGTCAGAGACACTTCCAGCCCAATTTGAATCAGTGTACCCACTCAGTGTGAAATTATGATCTCTATCATAACTGAGACCATAATCTATTGTAACCTTAAGGTACCTCATCACATGTTTTGCAACAACTACGTGAACATGTTTGGGTTCTACTAGAAGATGACTCAAAGTGTTCATGGAAAAACAAATATATGGTCTGGTGTTTGTCAGATACATCAACGATCCAATGATCTGTCTATACAGTGTGGCATCAATCAATTCTGATGAAGTGTCGACCAGAAGCTTCCTCTTAGTTTCCATGGGTGTATCCATGGACTTGCACTCCCACATTTCAAATCTCTTCAGGATTTCAACTGCATAATTCCCTTGGTTAAGGAAGATTCTCTCTCATCTATGCCATACCTCAAGACCTAATAAATAATGCATTAGGCCAAGGTATTTCATCTCAAATTATGAAGCGAGCTTCTTCTTACATTCAGTGATGAGTTTTTCTTCTCCAGTTAAGAATAATTCATCCACATACAACAAAAATATCATCAGCTCATCATTCATAACCTTGAATTTGAGGTTAGAATCATATTTACTCTTGGTAAAGCCCAATCTCCTCAGAAAAATGTCTATCCTCTGCAATATCAAGCTCTAGGAGCTTGCTTCAACACGTACAGATCCTTCCTCAATTGGAAGACATGAGTCTTTCTATCTTCAATCTTCAAATCAATTGTTCTCATTACATTGTACCAATATGGTACACTTGCTCAGTTGCAACTCAATCTGCACAATCATGTGCTCACTCTATGTCCTTTCAGCAAAGCACTTATCTGTCTCACTGTCTGGTAGTATGTCCTCTACTCTCTCTGCAACTGTTCCTTCTGGAACTAAGAGTCTGCACCTGCACCTACTTTATGACTGAGAATGATTGATTCATCCTCACTATGGTTGCTAAAATATGAGAGTAACTCCTCTTCTTCTATAACGACAACAAATTCATCTGAAACTGAGGGTGGCTCAATAACTAATAATGAATATAGCTCTTCTTCTTTCGTGGAGGTAACTCTATCTTTCATTGTAGTCATGTCTCCATGACCCAACTAATGTACTGCACCAACTTCCACTCAATTTTAAATATGGGGATTTCTCCCCCTACATCTCATACTATATATGAATCATGGTTGTTTTGGTTGTCTTCATAAATACTTGAACTGTTTCTTCAAGAAGTGTCTCGTCATAGTCTTCTCCTTTTTGCTGGGAGAATCCTCTGGACATACATCAGGCTTTGTACATCTGCAACATGTTTGATCTATATAGATCAATATTGGAAGTCAATACTGACTTCTCTTCTCACGGAAGAATTAATATCCTAGTATTTATGACTGGCTTCCTTCTTTGACACTGAAACAAGGGAATCTTCCCAGAAGATTTAATATCTCCTAGAAGTTTTTGAAGCTACGATCTAGTCTTCTCATGACATCTATCTCCCAATCCTAAGACTTTTCTCTTCATCTGATCCTTTCTGAGATCAGTCCTACTCTTGATTTCTTCTGAGTCTATAAGGACTTCATCATCTCTTACAGGGTATATTTGGTGTTGAATACCAAGTCTAGATGTGAAAGACAAAGTCAGGCTTCAAACGAGTTTTGCGTCCCCTTCTAATGTTCGGTCATATTTGGAGCCTTCTGCTCCTTTCAATCAATCTTCATATGAGATACTCTGAATCTCAAGA
>JASDQU010684445.1:25876-43237 GCA_032191745.1 Picea mariana
GATCCAGAGGAGGTTGACCTGGTTCGTAGATCCAAGAGGCACAGATCTGAATCGTCGATTTAGCCATTATCCTCAAGATTGTGAGATTGACGATCCCGTAACATTGCAAGGACAGAAGTTGCGAGGAGTTTAAGATATTGAGGGCGGATCGCAATTCAAACCGTGGTTTTTTCAAGAGGACACGTGGAGGTTGTGAGAGCATTGCGGGCCCAAAATCAGTTTGACTCCGAACCACTTGTGTCCATGCTCGCAATTGTGTGGTCATCGCCAAAATCACATCAAGAGGGGGCCTATCACACAAAAGGAGCTAAAGCCCAAGACTCTGACCTTGCGCAACAGGGCGAAAGGGAAGGTTGTGGGTGCCCTTAAACCTGCACCAAGAAGCCGAAAGATTATGTGTTTAACTATAGACTGAGACCATCAAGGTCTCAGAGAATTGTTTGGCCTCAGAATCAGAGATCCTTGACCAGGTGGTCGGACGGGACCTGATCTTCCAAATTAGGAACCATGAATGGAGATTATGTCCTTTAAGAAAAGAGAAATGTATTTATTCCCCGTTGTGGGTGTGTGACAACAACAACCCTTACTTTTCCCCTTTACAATATAAAATTCAAATTTGACCCTAAAATTTACATAAGAAACCCTAAAGAAGCATGATGTCACCCCTCTAGGGAAATGTTTTGGCACCTTTAGCAAATAGTTGAGCTTGGAGATGAAATGTTGGGCCTCTAGAGGCCTCCTTCTTAAGTGCTAGGGTACTCAAGGTGCCCCTCTCCATCCAAATATGTCAAGTGTCAAGCAACAACAACACCACTAGAAGCCCTAGTCATAGGGTGATGTCAACCTCCCCAAAAGTGATGTTTTAGCCTCAAGAGCAAATCGTTGCACTGGCTAAGGGTTGGGTTATGTCCTCCATTGTATCTCCTCAGGCCTCCAAAGGCTAGCATCGTTTTCCGATGTGTGGGCCATGGTATCCAACCTGTGGGATTCAAGCCCTAAGGAAGCCCAAGCTAGGCTTGTTCTTCCAAATATGTCCACCAACTAGGTCCTGCAAAGACAATGAATGCACCCTCCAAGGATCTCAAGTCAAATGAATCATGATAAGTAAGTAAAATCAATAAAAGAGCCATATAATTATGTACATCCAAACTACCTCATCAGAATAAACAAGTGCTCAAAGACCCTGTGCAATTTTCCAAGTTTAAGCATGGGAGGGTTGACAAAACGACCTATTGGGTGAATCGTACCTCAATTTTAGGAGTGTTTCCCAAGTGGAACCCTCTCTAAGACATGTGGAAAAAGTGACATGGATGGGGATAAGACTCATGGGCATGGGGTTCATGACATACAAGAGATTGAAGTATCTCCTTTATGGGTGCCTTTGTAGAGGGTGTGTTGCACCTTCGTTTTCAAGGAAACATTTTTCCAAGCCCATTTATTGCCTTTTGTTCTTTTTTGATGTTTCCAAGTTGAATCCAAGGTGGGGTTTCTACCTAAACATGAAAAACAATGCCCACATTGACTCTACCTTGGTCACATGATGCTTCCCCAAGTTGAATTCATGTGTGTAGCTTCTACCTAAGTATGAAAAACAGTGCCCACACATGCTCCACATTGGTTGACATTTTGCATTAGTTATTTTTTATAGGTCCCATCATTTTTTTATGAGATACATTTCGTTATCCTCGGTATCCCTAGGCAAGCATCTAGAAGGTTCATGATTGGCTTTTATCTTTTTCCAACTACAAGCCTTTGGGCCTTCAACCCCTTCTTCCCATGAAATGAGGAACAATCCCTTCTTGGGTCAGTACACCCAAAAATCCTAAAAGGTAAGGAGATGAGAGGATGGAGTGTGGAAAGTGACAAGTATGGTCGGGAACGACACAATGACTTGTCAAGAGGACCTCCTAGTAGAAAACCTATCCCCAAGGGTGACCCACTTATTAGGGCACAATGTCAACCACCAAAGTGAAACAGGGCAAAGAGCATAATGTCCAAGCAAACATTACATAATCAAAAGTAGTTTAAAATGCACAAACTCAAATGCCTCAAATATTGAAATGACACTCACCATAATACATGTCTTGTACCTCATGGAGCAAGACCCAATGCCTTCTGGAAGCCAACTGATGTGGTGGATACCCTCATGATGAACCTAGAATTGTGGTTGTGAGGTAGGTCTTTGTCTTTGAAAGAGAACACTATTGGTCAAGTTGTCTCTTGGTACTCCATGTATACAATCTAAGGGCCTTGAGACATCATCTCCTTAGTTATCCCTAGGAGTTAGGTATAACAATCCCCAAAGTAAGGAATTAGAAAATGAAAATTGCACAGTGGAAACATAGAAATTTAAAAAAAGGCACATTAAATTAATCATAAAATTAAGTCTAAAGGTTAAAACATTTAAAGCAAAGTTCCAAAAGAAAAATCCCCAAAAGAATTAGAAAATCAAATTTGCATAATAGAAGCATGGAGTTCCAATTAAGCAATATCAAAAGGAAGGCACTTTAGAAAATCAAATTTGCATAATAGAAGCATGGAGTTCCAATTAAGAAATATCAAAAGGAAGGCACATTGGTGTGAACCATTCAAATTCGAAAATCAAATTTTCATAATAGAAGCATGGAGTTCCAATTAAGAAATATCAAAAGGAAGGCACATTAGTGTGAACCATTCAAATTCGATGAAAAAGATACTTGTACATACCATGAAATTTGGAGATGAAGTATGGTAAAACCACTCTCGACAAATTTGAAATTTGATTTTCGAATTTGAATGTGAACCATTCAAATTCGAAAATCAAATTTGCATAATAGAAGCATGGAGTTCCAATTAAGAAATATCAAAAGGAAGGCACATTGGTGTGAACCATTCAAATTCGATCAAAAAAATGCTTGTACATACCATGAAATTTGGAGATGAAGTATGGTAAAACATGTAAAACCACTCTCAAGAACATATTAGGAATGTGGACATATTAAATATGGAACCAATCAATCCACACACTTTTTATCATAAATATCATCCCTTTATGGCAAGCGATATAGTATATCTATGGCATAAAGTGAAAGATTAATAATAGAGTTGTAGCTCTATAATTAAGAAGCGACATATTAAATATTGAACCAATCAATCCACACACTTTTTGTCATAAATATCATCCCTTTATGGCAAGCGATATAGTATATCTATGGCATAAAGTGAAAGATTAATAATAGAGTTGTAGCTCTATAATTAAGAAGCCTAAGAGCTATGCATGCTATTATGTACTTATGAGATATGTGTAATAGATATTGCAAAGAGTTATGCATGCTATGATATATGTAATAGAGATTGCTTTGAGATTTACAAGTTGTTAAGAGGGCCATGGTGTCATACAATATAATTTATAGATTGTTTTATCAATAGTGTTTTGTATTATTGATTTTTTTTATCAATAAATTTAAGTTTGGTTGTTTTGTGTATATTTGTGTATTTGTAATTGTGCATTTTTGCATAAGTTTTTTATCAATAAACTTAAGTTTGGTTATTTTGTGTATGCTTGTGTACTTGTGATTGTACATTTTTAGATAAGTTTTAAGTATTTTGGTATCAGAGAATATGTAAATGGTCAATTATGATGGTAGGTCATAAAATGACTCGATTCAATTAAGAGACAATAGTCTTAGTATTAAATCTCATTGAAACCCAATTATTTTAACTTTAATATTTTAGATAATAAGAACCAGGCCCCTTTCATTCTTCTAAATGTGAAAATAAACTCCCATAAAACATTCTCTTATTTGAGATTTATATATTTAAAAAAAAATCAACTTCAATTGATGAAAGCCTTAATCACAGACAAAGTTTCTTTAACTCTAATTATCTTTCTAATTGTAAAATCCTCATTAAAAAATTTTAGAATTTTATCTCAGTTTTATAGTGTAGACATTTTATCGAACACTTTGTTGTTTGGTGTAATTGAATGTTTGCTCTTGTCAAAGTTCAACAACAACAGTTTGCAACCCACTTTGAAAATACACCCGACATCATATATATAAAATTATGACAACAACTAAAATAGCAAATGCGTATCCCAACATGGGATTTACAATGGGATACAAATACTAAATCCAAAACACTTTATTGCATTAACTTCTATAACAACTATTATACATTGAAAAACTCAACAAAAAGTGCAATAACAATTATTAGGACCCTGATATGTTTCATGTAGGTTGTCTCTATAAATTATGGGTTGAATGTGCCAACAATTGGCTGCCAAATATGTTCAACAACTCAACAAATAATACCACAAGGTTCTAGGACTATGTTGCAATAGAAATCGACCCTTTTCCTCTAGTAGATGAAGTATGTCCACACAGGAATGGTTGCAACAATAGCAGACTCAATTCCGGTAGTAAGATCACCCCCAAACAACAATGATCTTGGTTACTAGCGCACAACAAACAATTATCACTGTCTACTCTCAAGGGATAGTGCCCCAATCTCAAGGAAATGTGCCCATCAATGCAAATCTCTGCTCCAACATCTGAAATTCACCCTGAAACAACTAACTCGACCCTCCTATACTGAAATTGATCCCAATAATAATTGAATCGGTCCCTCTAATAAATAAAGGCTTCCCACAGAGGAATCAACCTCCAACTAAGAAAAAATGTTGCCCACAACACCAAAATACAGCCATAAGATTAAACTCGCCCTCCTCCAGCCAAGACAACTTCTGCAAATGAAGAACTTAGTTGTCAATGATGAAATACTCAGCCACACTTAAGTGCAATGAAGAAATATGGAGGATCTCTCCTCTTCGATCGGCTAAGGTGGATAGTTTCACCACCGAACCTAATCCCAAACTCCTCTAGGGTTTTTCGTCCCAAGAGCCAAAGTCGCAAGAGCACTCTCAATTTCGTTTTTAGAAAATAACAAACGTATAATGAGAGAGGGCACCCTCATTCCTCTTATATTTCCTTATTCACCCTTTTGTTTACCCTTTTACCCTTTTACACTTAAGTGACCTTTTAATTTAACTTTAGTAAAATCACTTTATTAATTTATTAACCCCTTTTACCCCAAATAGTGATTTATTAGACTTTAAAGAATTTTTGGGTACTGAAAGTAACTTTTAATCCTCTCCACCATTTAGAGCTCTTCATCACGGTTCCAACGAGCTATTACATAAATGTACTCCTTTTAAATAAATTACTAAAATGACAACCTTAATGAAATTCATTAAATAATGCTCATTGATACTTCCAAATTTACGGGAATAGTCAAAATGTTCTAGAACCAAAACTGACTACACATGAGTGATCCCGATGATGAAAGATGATGAGAAAGCCTCTGAAAGAATCATATAACTCCTCCAAACCTCCCGTGCTCACTATTAACCTTAGATTACCCCTATGGTTAGGTTGACATAAACCCATAAGGTCATCTACAACTGCAGAGTAATGAAGTCCAAAAATGGGGACATTACACTAATCAGAATTCAATTATTATTATTAATGAATTTAAATATTTTTTGTATAAAAATATTATAGAAATAAAAAATATTCAATACAAGTTTTCATTAAAAAATTAAAGACTACTTTTCAATTTTTTCTTTCCAATTTTTGCCAAATTAAAACTCGGGATAAATAATCTCTATCAGCCTCTGCGGTTTTGAACTCTCGGTGATATGATTAATCTCTGTAGTTTTGAATTTTGTTGACAGGAATATTCTCTACGGTTTTGAACTCTTGGTGATTCGAACCACTCTATGGTTTGCATGGAATAATCTCCACGGTTTTGAACTCTTGGTGATGTGAAAAACTCTACATTTTCACGCGGAATAACTCTGCGGTCTTTGAAATCTGTGGTTTTGTGAACTTTGCAGCCTTTGAACTTTGTGGTGATGTGAATCTGTACTTTCTTCTGAACTTTGCAGTGACACATTGCGGCTCTGCAGTTTTGGCTTCTTCCACCTACTGAGCACCTAGGCGTGTGTTCATAAATCAGGTGAGTCAATTGTTACTTATTTTCTCTTCTTTTCAATATGATCAGTCCACCACTTCCAAAACCTCATCCTGTCAAGGGTAGGCTCTCCAAAGTCACCCAAGAGAGTCTTCACAAATATATAGAATCATTAGAAAAGAGGAGAGAAGAAAGAAATGCAAAACTCCAAAAAGAGTTAGAATCATTAGAAAAAAGGAGTGAAGAAAGGGAAGTAAAACTCCAAATAGAGTTAGAGGCAATGCTTGATAAAAAAATTAGACTCTTCGAAGAGATGATTCAAACACAGATAGAGGATAGATTATTAGGGTTCAAGAGTTAATTACAGACAATGGAGGCTATAATACAAGAAATGGAAAAACAAAAACAACCAACCCAAGAAGGAGAGGTTGAAGAAAATCACAACTTGAGAGATAAGATTAAAGAGATAGAAGAAAAACGAGCCCACAATTTGGCCCTAAGTAGTCTAGAAAACAAATTGGATATCAAACCCATCAAAGAGGAAACGAATAAGCTAATTGAATTGGATCATGAGCGTAATAAAAGATCCTTGAACCTCATATTTTTTGGTATAAAAGAACAACAAGAGGAGGATACGCTAGCAACAGTAAAAGAAGAACTAAAAAATAAATCACAAATTGAAACAACTTACCTCATAGAAGCAAAGAGGCTAGGAAAAATAATTGAACATAAAGATAATTTGATCTATTTTAAAGTAAGTTGTACTGACCATAAATATAGAACACTCATGATCCTTTTTTGGAACTATCGTGGCTTTCCCTGGCTCAAAGATCGTATTTTAAGTTAGATCCCGAGTGATATTGATATTATTTATCTAGTTGAAACATGGGAGCATGAAGAGTCTAAGGTCCCTAACATAAAAGGATTTGTCTTGTGGTTGACATGGAACAAAAAATCCTCCCGTAGAGGTATAGGAGGCATAGATTGTTATATTAGAAATAACATTTCTCCTTACATTCAACTTCATAAGATCAACCCTCTCAATCGGTACATTTGGATAGAAATTTCAGACATTAATTCTAAGAAGATTTATATAGCAATTTGCTATTTTGCACCTATTAATTCTACTTTTTATAAGAAAAATAATCTAGATATAAATTGTCCCTGTAATACTTTAGAACAAGATATTTACAGTTTGAGAAATGAAGGTAATATCCTCCTTCTAGGAGACTTTAATGTTAGAACTACAACTAACCAAGCTATTCTTTTAAGCAATGATTCCTACCATAATCCTTTATGGCTAGAGGACCTTGTTTTAGCTAATATCTACAAACGAATCTATGAAGACCTAACTGAGAATTTGTTTGGTACTAATCTAGTCAAGCTCTGCAATTCTCAAGACCTTATAATTTGCAATGGAGTAATGAAGTGGCTAAACTCCAACCAACCTGTATTCATGGTCTAGGTAGTAGCGTCATGGATTATGTGATATATGATATCCCCATTTCCAACCTTTTAAATGACCATGAACTCGACTCTGATCATAGAACTTTAACCCTAACTATAAACATTGCCATGCACATGAGCTACATTGAAGAAAATTCTAATAATAAAAGGAAACTACTTTTTGACAAAAGTAAAGTTGATATTTTCTTAAAGTATTTAAACAATGAATTACATCTCCTAACTTATAAGGACAACATTGAATACCTCTATCATAATTTTACAAATACCCTTTCCACCTCTATTAACAAGCTCTCTTTTGAGGTGTCCTGTAAAAAGAAGAATAGAACAACCAACCCTTTGTATGATGAAGAATGTAAAATTGCTAGGAAAGCCATTAGAAATTATTCTAATGAGTCCTTCAAACTCGATAAGATCAATACACACAAATCCTTAATTAAAAGGAAAAAAAAAAAGTATTATATATATAAAAGGAAAGAGTGGCTTTTACACCTATCTAAGCTTGATCCTAAGAAGTTTTGGAGGTAAATTCTTATTCGCAATACTAAAGAAAATAATATGACTCTCTTAAGGGACTTGAATTCCTACCTTAAAAGTATTTACGAGTTCCCTAATGCCATGGACACCATTCCTATTGTTCCTACATGATGAATCTTTTTCTTTGGATGACATAGAGTTCGGGGTTAAGCGACTTGCAAATGGGAAAGTTAAGAACATTAAAGGATACCAAGCTGAAATTTTTAAAATCGGAGGGCCTATCCTCATCCCTCACATACAAAATCTATTCAATTTAGTAGTCAAGCAGGGCTTCCTATAATGTCCCCCACCTCTTGATGAAGAGGTTTGGAACACTTAGTGGTCTAGGTGTCCCCACTAGGCCATAGTCTCACACTGAGGGGAAGGGTCACCCAAACTAAGGTTATATTCTTAAGTTGACTTGATAAAAAGGTGAAAAAAGAGTTAAAAGATAAATCAATGAAGAAATAGAAGAGTTGGAGGTTGAGTTAGGGGTAACTCTAGGAGTTAATTTAACTCAACAGGAAAATAGAAGAAAAAGTATAAAGAGAAGGCTAGGGCGCACCTCTTAGGCATTCAAGATTTTGGTAATTGCTTGTTATTGCTCTTGAGCATACAGTTTGAGGGTTTTGCTGTTACAAACCCTTGTGAACAACTCAGTGGTGAAAGACCCACTCACCTTGTTCAAAGCTTGGTCTCGGGGATGAAATACTCCACCCACACCATTCTACACTCATCACAGATCCACCTATCGATTCAGGAGAGAAACAGGGCCGCACTGTTCAGGGATTTCCAGCAGGGGCACACCATATCTTGAAGAAGAGTTCGATCTAGCCAATCAGGAGAGCTTGGGGTATTTCGGCATTTGGGTTCTATTTGCAGGTCCTTGACCAACATTTTGGAGGTTTTCTTGAAGATTTATCAGCATCAGATCTTCAGTTACAGATTGGGATGGCCTTGAGGCAAGGAGGACGTATGGTGATTCAATATTTCTTAGATCTAGGGAGTTCTACCTAGAATTAGGGTATGAAACTTCTCCTAAGGGGTTATCACAGCCTAATCTATCATCCTAGAGAGTTTCAGAGGTTTTGGAGGTGTCGTTCATTCAAAACAAATTATTGAGCTATTTAGGGCTTCAGGAGGGCGCATATTGTATTAGGGTTTTAGCCATTGGAGGAGGAGGATTGAGTATTTGAGCTTCAGACTTTCGGGAGGGGTTTCCATGGTCTCGATCTACATTTTGGTGGAGTTTGGCACGTTTTTGGCATCTCCTTCAGCTGGGCCGAAATATTGGTCCCTTATCATCCAGCAGGATGTACCAGTAGCCCAAGGGGGTTGGGTGTTCACTTTTTGTTGGCACCGTGGGTCTTCACATTGTATTCATCCTTTGGAGGCTTATTTTGTATTGTCGGGAGAATTTTGTAGAAACTCATATCATTTATCTATTGGATCCATCTGAGGACTATTCCAGATGTACTCTATATTGTATCAGGTCCATGCTTTTCATAATAAAGGTCAGATCTATGCTTGCGTTTTCCATATCTTGAGTATTGTTGTGATCTTGCATGTATTGAGTAGATCTTATATGAATGTTGACTGAATAACTGAAAAAAACCCTAAGGCTGAAACATCAATAGCCACCTGCACATCAAATAATCAATAAACACATCAGTGGTACTTAGTGGTTTCAAGCAAAAAAATTGGCTTGGGATCATTACAGTGGTATCAGAGCTTTGATCCTCTCATCCTGTGAGGATTAGCGCATGCATCGATACAATGGTATATACATGGGCAGAAAGAAGAAACATGCAAGTGAAACAGAGTCTGAAATGGAGGGTTCAGGTGAGGAAGGTGAACCCCAGGGCTTGGCTTGCTTGGCAAGAGAATTCAATAAATCCATAAACCAAACAGAAAGTAAACTGGTCATTCACCTATAGGAGAACTATGACATAACCCACAGAGGACAAGCCGAAATTACTGAGACCTTGAAAAAGGTAGATAATAACCTAAGGAAGGTGGACGAGAACCATACTAGGATAGTCGATCTATTGTTGCAGATAACTCATAAGGGGAAAGGTCCATAGATATATGAAAACAGAGAGACTGGTGGTTCATAGGGTGGAAACAAATGCAACCCAGAGAAGGCTCCCAGATATAACCCTGAGCAGATTCCCTATCATCAGTCTGAAGGGAGCCATGGAGGGGGCACCCCACATGGGAAAATGGGTAGCAAGGCTACTCCTAGACCATACTTACCCACGTTCACAAATGAACAGGCACATTAGGAACATGTGGATGATTTTCTTGAGCAGATGGTTCAGTGTACCAGGGAGTACCATGAGCTAGACATGGGAATTCAGAGACAGATGTCCCTGGATCAATACTGCCAACTTAAGTTTAGAAATAAACCTAGGCTGAACCACATAAGCAATTATGAGTTGGAACGAAGGATGGGAAAAACAGAAATCCCATAATTTGATGGTACAGCCAAGATGACAGCACGGGCATGGGTACAGAAGCTGGATACTTATCTACAGCTTAACCCCATGAGAGAGATGGAAGCCATCAAATTTTCTACCATGTACTTGGATGGCAAAGCTCATGATTGGTGGTACCATGGATTGATCACCCTAGGACACAACCAGATCATGGCATACACAGACTTCAATTAGAAGCTCATTGACTGCTTTGATCAGGGGGATCTGAAGTTGCATTTCAGGGAGCTCACATAGCTCAGACAGACAAGTGCACCAGAGGTATACATTGAAGAACTTCAGAGGCTAGCGGTCATGGTGCAAGACATCTCATCAACCAGACTTATGATGTTGTTTACTGAAGGGTTGATGGAACCCTTGAAGGGTTGGGTAAAGGCTTTCAAGCCCACCAATCTACAGGATTCTATTTGGAGGATGAGGGACCTAGGGTCATCTACCAAACCAAAATTCATCCCTAGACCACCTCTTAACACCGAAGGAAGAGATCAAAGACCTCCTGCGAACCCGGGAGGACGTGACCCAAGGGGGTTTGACAGGGGCCATGGAAGAATAGATGACAACACTAGGAGGGAACTGAGGAGGAAGCAACTCTGCTTCACATTCAAAGAACCATGGAACCCATCACACAAGTGCATGGGACGTGGCCATGTACACTACATAGAGGTGAGTTCATACAATGAGGAGGAGGAAAATTATGGTCAAATACATAACATAGAGGCTGAAACCACAGAGGCAACAGAAGAAGAGATTCTAGAACAGGACAGTACAGCTGGGGGGAAGGCCACCTTGGCATCTATCAACGAGGTGCCCAAATTCAACACCTTCAGGATGAGGGGGGTCTTGCAGGGACAAAGAGTGTCCATATTGATTGATGGGAGAGCCTCTCACAACTTCATTGACGTAGCATTGTTGAAGAGGAGACATATACCCACAGTAGAATTCGAAGGGTTCAAGGTAGAAGTGGCAGGTGGTAGCACTATGCCCTGTGACAGGTACATTCCAGGTATGAATCTCACCTTGGGAAGGCATGAGCTAATACAGGACGTCTATGTGATGGAAATTCCGGACACTAACATCATCCTAGGAGTACAGTGGCTCAACACATTAGGGCCTATCACCACCAATTACAAGACCATGGAGATGTCTTTTGCAGAGGAGGGAGGACAAAAGGTAGTGCTCAGAGGCATGATAGGTAACTTTGCTAGGGTGGTTACAACCAAGAGGATGGAAGCTCTCCTCAGGAAAGAGGAAATTGTGTATGCAGTTGAATGTAGGATTTCGGCACGTGTGGATGAGAAGGGTAAGGTGCACTACACCCTAGAGATCAAAGAGATTCTTGACAGGCACCATAAGGTGTTTGGGCCGATTCCTCCAGGTGTGCCACCAGACAGGGGGTTTGAGCACATCATTAAACTAGAGGCAGGGGCTAAACCAGTCTTCACCACACCATATAGGCATCCAAGGAAGTATAAAGACGAGATAGAGAAGGCCATCAGGGAGCTTCTAGACATGGGACACATCAGGCCAAGCTCTATCCCTTTTGCTTCTTCAGTAGTCTTGGTCAAGAAGAAGGATGGGACGATGCGGATGTGCATTGACTTTCAGTCCTTGAATAAAAAGACGATCAAAACCAGGTACCCTATACCCAGGATTGATGAGTTGCTTGACGAACTGCATGGAGTTGTCTACTTCACAAAGATTGACCTTCGTTCAGGCTACCATTAAATCAAGATGAGGGAGGAGGATATCTCAAAAACAACCTTCAGGTGTCACTACGACCATTATGAGTTCTTGGTAATGCCCTTCTGGTTAACCAATGCCCCAACCACGTTTTAGTCTTGCATGAACCATATGTTCAACAAACAGCTGAGGAAGCACTTGCTAGTATTCTTTGACGACTTGCTCATTTACAGCAAGACGTGGGAGGAACACCTTTGGCATGTGGACCAAACCCTATCAATCATGGAGGAACATTCACTGAACGCTAAGGAATCCAAGTGTGAGTTTGGGATGATAGAGGTACTCTACTTGGGACACATCATAGGAGAAAAGGGGGTACAGGTACATCAGGAGAAAATAACAACCATTATGGAGTGGCCTACTCCTAAGACACTCACAGAGTTAAGGGGATTCCTAGGCATATGCACGTACTACAAGAAATTTTTCAAGGGGTTTCCTCAACTGTGTTCCCCCTTGACCGATTTAACTAAAAAGGGGGCCTTCAAATGGAGTGAAGAAGCTCAAGCTACGATGGAGAAAATGAAAAAGGTAATGAGCACATGCCCAGTTCTAGCCCTTCCAGATTTCGGCCTGCCTTTCACCTTGGAGTGTGATGCCTCAGGGGAAGGTATAGGGGCCATACTAATGCAGAATAGGCACCCTCTTGCCTATGAAAGCTGGAAACTCAAGGGCCATGAACTGATTTACAACATTTATGACAAAGAAATGTTGGCTAGCATGCATGCACTAGCCAAATTTCAACAATATTTGGTAGGTGCACAGTTTGTGGTCAAATCAGATCATAACAGTCTTAAATACCTATTGGAGAAGAAGGATTTGAATGAAAGGCAGCAAAAATGGGTAAGCAAAATACAGGCCTACAACTTTGACATTGAATTCGTCAAAGGGAAGAACAACACAGTGGCAGATGCATTATCCAGGAGGCCATCCATTTTCGCCATGACAGGTATGTCAGTTGACTGGAAGGACCACTTGGTGGTGGAATATGCAAAGGATTAGTTCGCTTGTCAGCTATTGGACGGACAGATACATGATGATAACTTCAGGGTCGTGAAGGACCTCATCTACTACAAGGGCCGAATTTTCTTGGTTCCTAGATCGGCTTTCAAAGACAAGGTATTACATGCATGTCATAACTCACCAGTGGCAAGGCACCAATGGATTAGTAAGATGTACAGACAGGTGAGAGAGAGGTTCTCATGGAAGGGCCTCAAGGAAGATGTGATTAAGCATGTCAAAGAGTGCACTACATGCCAAGAGAACAAGGATGAGCACACTCACCTAGCAGGACTGCTGCAACCCTTGCCCATTCCGGAGCACAAGTGGGAAAGCATATCCATGGATTTCATCATCGGCTTGCCCAGAGCATAGGAGAAGGACTGCATTTTCGTAGTAGTGGACAGGTTGATGAAGTTTGCACACTTCTTCTCCATAGCCATAGATTTCAGCGCAGCACAGGTGGCCGAACTATTTTTCATAGAAGTCTTCAGGTTGCATGGCCTACCAAAGACCATTATCAGTGACGGGGATAGCAGGTTCATGAGTACATTTTGGTAGGAGTTGTTCAGATTAGTTGGCACGACATTGACCCCTAGTACCAGCTATCACCCTCAGATGGATGGTCAGACCGAAATAGTAAACAAATGGGTGGAAGGTTACCTCAAAAATTATGTAGCAGGACAACAAAAAGCGTGGGTCAGGTGGTTGCACTTGGGAGAATACTTCTACAAAACCACCGATCATGTATCCATAGGCATGACACCATTTAGAGCCTTATACAACTATGATCCCTTTGTGGAGATTGCCTTTGGGTACAACAGGGCACCAATGCTACAGGATTGGGTACAATAGAGCCAAGACATCCTCCGAGAGTTGAAGAATCATCTAGAGAGAGCACAGAACCAGCAGAAGGTCCAAGCAGACAAGCACAGAGTGGAGCATACTTTTGAGGTTGGTGACTTAGTCTATTTAAGAATCCAACACTACAGGCAGGCTTCTATAAAAAGAAGCGGAGTAGAAAAGCTACAGCCACGCTTCTTTGGGCCCTACAGGATCAGCAGAAGGATAGGGGTCGTAGCTTATGAGCTAGAGCTTCCAGAGGGTAGCCAAATACACAACGTCATCCATGTATCCTGACTGAAGAAATCCATCTGCCAACACATCATTCCCATTGAGACACTACCTCCCATGGACGAAGAAGGACAACATGTGTTGATTTCGGAAGAGATACTGGAGGTTCGAGAGAAAAGGCTCTGGAAGAGAAGCATCAAGGAGTATTTGATCAGGTGGAAAGATTTACCCATTGAGGATGCCACGTGGGAGAATGAACAGATGGTATGGGAGACAGGTTTGGAATTGCTTGAGGACAAGCAATTTCAAGCAGGGGAGACTGTAATGTTCCCCACCTCTTGATGAAGAGGTTTGGAAGACTTACTGGTCTAGGTGTCCACACTAGGCCATAGTCTCACAGTGAGGGGAAGGGTGAACCAAACTAAGGTTATATTCTTAAGTTGACTTGACAAAAAGGTGAAAAAATAGTTAAAAGATAACTCAATGAAGAAATAGAAGAGCTGGAGGTTGAGTTAGGGGTAACTCTAGGAGTTAATTTAACTCAACAGGAAAATAGAAAAAAAGTATAAAGAGAAGGCTAGGGCGCACCTCTTAGGCATTCAGGATTTTGGTAATTGCTTGTTATTGCTCTTGAGCATACAGTTTGAGGGTTTTGCTGTTACAAACCCTTGTGAACAACTCAGTGGTGAAAGACCCACTCACCTTGTTCGAAGCTTGGTCTCGGGGATGAAATACTCCACCCACACCATTCTACACTCATCATAGATCCACCTATTGATTCAGGAGAGCAGCAGCGCCGTACTGTTCAGGGATTTCCAGTAGGGGCGCACCATATCTTGAAGAAGAGTTCGATCCATCCAATCAGGAGAGCTTGGGGGTATTCCGACATTTGGGTTCTATTTGTAGGTCCTTGACCAACATTTTGGAGGTTTTCTTGAAGAGTTATCACCATTAGATCTTCAGTTACAGATTGGGACGGCCTTGAGGCAAGGAGGACGTATGGTGATTCAATATTTCTCAGATCTAGGGAGTTCTACCTAGAATCTGGGCTTGAAACTTCTCCTAAGGGGTTATCATAGCCCGATCTATCATCCTAGAGAGTTTCAGAGGTTTTGGAGGTGTCCTTCATTCAGAACAAATTATTGAGCTATTTAGGGCTTTAGGAGGGCGCAAATTGTATTAGGGTTTCAGCCATTGGAGGAGGAGGATTGAGTATTTGAGCTTCAGACTTCCAGGATGGGTTTCCCTGGTCCCGATCTACATTTTGGTGGAGTTTGGCACCTTTTGGGCATCTCCTTCAGCTGGGCCGAAATATTGGTCCCTTATCATCCAGCAGGATGTACCAGTAGCCCAGGGGGGTTGGGCGTTCACTTGTTGTTGGCACCGTGGGTCTTCACATTGTATTCAGCCTTTGGAGGCTTATTTTGTATTGCCGAGAGCATTTTGTAGCAACCCATATCATTTATCTATTGGAGCCATCTGAGGACTATTCCAGATCTGCTCTATATTGTATTAGGTTCATGCTTTTCATAATAAAGGTCAGATCTATGCTTGTGTTTTCCATATCTTGAGTATTGTTGTGATCTTTCATGTATTGAGTAGATATTTTATGAACCTTGACTAAATAAATGAAACAAACCCTAAGGCCGAAACATCAATAGCCACCTGCACATCAAATAATCAATAAACACATCTGTGGTAGTTAGTGGTTTCAAGCAAAAAAATTGGCTTGGGATCATTACACTTCCCTAAACCTTGGACACAAAGTCTCATTGTACCTATTTTTAAAAACAGGCATAGAAACATTCCCTCTAATTATATGACCATTATGATTAGTTGGATTTTAGCCAAGTTATATGGAATTATTTTGGGAAAAAAGATTAGCCTTAGGCTAGAAATTCACGATAAAAGGGCTAAAGGTCAGGCCAGATTTAAGAGATATCATTCAATTGTGGACCATCTTGTTACCCTTAGGATCATTGCATAGGAGTTTTACAATACTAAATCTTTTGCGTTGTTTTGTTGAATTTAGAAAAGATTTTGACACAGTTCCTAGGAAAAACCTTTGGGATAGGTTGGAAGAGATAAAAGTGCCTTTCGAGTTGAGGGTTGCTTCTATAAGGTTGTATGAGAACATTATTTCCAAGTTTAATAACATTGAGGGTTGGTTAAGAGAAATTAACTGCAATATTGGAGTCAAGCAAGGTTGTCCCTTGTCCCCCACCCTTTTTGGCATTTACATTGACAAGTTAGAAGAGTGTATGGAAGAAGCAAGTTGTGTTGGCCCAACTCTCACCGGTATAGTCATTACTCTTTTTCTTTATGCTGATGATATCATTCTTATGACGAGGAGTCCCCATGATCTTGGAGAGCAACTAAGAATCCTCGAGGAGTTTTGCTCCAATGTGGGTATGACTCTTAATATTGACAAAACAAAATTCATGATCATTAAATCCAATAAGATCACACATGATACTTTCATATATGACAACAACAACTTGAAGGAAGTGACTTCATACAAATATCTTGGAATCAATTTTCACCACAAGCTCAATTGGAATTATATCAATGAGAAAAATATAAATGGAGGATGGAAAGCTTATTATGGGCTTGAAAACAACTGTAAATCAACCAATCTTTGGATATGGGATAAGAAAAAACTCATCTTTGAGACTCTTGTTACTCCTGTTATTCTATATGGATGCGAACTTTGAGGATGCAGTATCTCTCGAGAATCATTGAGAAAGATAGAGCAAATCCAAAGAATTTTATAACCTATAATCTCAAGATTAAAGGAAATACACCCTATCCTATCCTCCTCTTAGAGGTAAGCCTTTCCCCCATTGAGAGCACGACTATGGCTAGATACCTAATGTAGAAGAACAAGTTAAACAACATGGAAGACAAGAGGCTTCCTAAAATTGCTTCAAACTCCAGCCATAACCACCTTCGACTCAAGCGAGGATGGCATAAAGATGCCTAATCTTTGCTAAGCCATTGGGGAATCATGGAAGAGACCATTTTGTAGAAAAAGATTCTATTAAAAATATTATTAAATCAAAATTTAAGGAGAAAATGTGGTGTGATAAAGAGTTAGAGGAAAAAAGAAAAATAAGGAAATGTG
>JASDQU010684445.1:43337-59261 GCA_032191745.1 Picea mariana
AAATATTAAATATGAAAATTTTAATATTTATTTTAAAATAAAATAATATTTTTTATTTAAAAAATGAATTATAATAAAAATTTAATAGATGTGAATTTTTTGATATTTATTTTAAATAAGATACATTTATTATTTTATTTTTGTTTTACTTTTCTTTTGATAACTTCTTAAATAATATGAAAATCAAATGAAAAGTAATATTGATTTATTGCCTAAATAATCTTGTTGCTAAGAAAGTGAAATACATATATATAATTATATTAATTATATAAATGTTCTTTAATGCTTTACTATATCTTTTTAATGACTTTCTACTACTTTAAATTTTTATTTAGTATACTAGCTAACCTAACTCAATTGAAATATTCTCATTTATAAACTTTGTTTGTTGAGTGTACACTTTTCTAAACTTTTCATCTTTTTCTTCTTACATTTCTTTGTGTTTAATTTAGATCTTCAATTTCTTTATGTTTGATCTAGATGTTCAATTTCTTTTGGAACTCTTTAAACCCATTCATATAACTTCAACTTCCATTACAATTTTTTTTAGCTTCTTTTAATATTTTATGTGTATTATCATACTTGTTAAACTAATCATTTACTCTTTTTTATCATGTTCTTATTACATTCTAAACGAAATCAACATTCCATACAATCTTTTCCTAACTACCTTCAACATTCCATTGTGTGCTAAGACATGCTTCAATTGGATTGACATGATTAACATATGTTATATGGTTTATTTTTAGTTGTATTTAATTATATCATGATTATTGTTACATATATTTTTTTTTAATGGAAGGTTTTAGTTATATGGTTTATTTTTAGTTGTATTTAATTATATCATGATTATTGTTACATATTAAAAAAAAAAAAAGGTTCCAGTCCCAAAAAAAATTCCTTATTTAATTATATCATGATTATTGTTACATCATTTTAAAAATAAAGAAGGTTTTAGAATGGAAGATCCAGTCTTATCAAGCCAAAGAATTTCAATTGTCAAAATTCCTTGTTATTTTTTAAAATCCAAAGACAAATTTTAAGAAGAAATGAGAAATGATAATTTTTATGTTATGATGATGAAATAAGGAAATAAATAACTTCATCAATAATGAAATTTGTTTATATATTTATATGAAAAATAATGAAATTTGTTTATATATATTTATATTTTCATAAGTTTAGTTTTGGATTCTTTGATTCTCATTATTACATATTTTTTTTTAATTATTTTAGATTTTTTTTATATTTTAAGGGATTTGATCTTTTTTTTATTTTTAATAGATATTGAATTAAGATAGATTTAAATTGATTATAAACAAGTGATAATTTCTTACACTAGTCTAAGTTTGATTTTTTAAGGATAATGTTCCTTTTAACTTCAATCTTGATATATACAACTAGATCTCAACAATAAATTAAAATAATTTAAGAAAAAACAAATTATTTAATTATAATTAAACCATATAAAATATTATTATCAATAAATATTTAATTAAACCATATAAAATTTTATTTTCAATAAATATTTAATTAAACAAAAAATGAACACACTTAACATTAAAATACTTAAAATTAACACCTTTAAATAATATGATTATGTTAATGTTCATATATGATCGCACCTTTAAATATTTAATTAAACAAAAAATAAACACACTTAACATTAAAATACTTAAAATTAACACCTTTAAATAATATGATTATGTTAATGTTCATATATGATCGCACCTTTAAATATTTAATTAAACCAAAAATGAACACACTTAACATTAAAATACTTAAAATTAACACCTTTAAATAATATGATTATGTTAATGTTCATATATGATCGCCCTTGTGCTTACGACTGCTTGAGTGCCCTTATGTTAAATAATCTCAAATTAAACATTCGCTCCTTAGTCTTGTAGATTGAAAACTTGAATCCATAAAAGGAAAATATATTTGGATTTTTTTATTTTTTTTCTAGGTCAAAATTGTATAATTTGAAGTTTGCACGAAGACGTGACAGGCAAACAGGATAGAATTTAGTTTGGTTGAGGGAGGGAACTAGAGTTATGTGAAACGAAGCCGATGGGATAATAATGGAAGGCAAATTTCGCCAACTTCGGGATTGATGGGATAATAATGGCAAAATAACGGAGGCAAATTTCGCCAACTTTCCTTTATGGACAAATGTAATGATAACGCTAGTTCTGGACAAATGTAACGAGATGACTAACCTATTATAAGCATTCGGACAAATATGGAGAAGAAAAAGAACATCGTGTCCGAATCTGTGTCTCCATCAGAAGCCTAGCTGTTTTGCACTGTTCGAACTCGAACTGTTTCTGTATGTTGCTACAGGCCTTCAACGGCCTGAAAACTTCATGTATCTAGCCGTTGGGTGCTTGCTGCCTATTTAAACACAACATCCATTTGATTGTAACCATATTTTATGTGTTTTGTTTGGCTTGCCTTTTCTTTCTCGATTATATGCGCGCATTGCTGTTTTGCTTTTGTGATTTTTTGATTTTGATTGCTAGTTTACTGTCTTGTTTCTCTGGCTTCCTTTTTGTCTTGCGTATTTTGTTTTTCTTTGTATATTGTTTACCGTTTCTTGATTTTTCACAATCTTCCCTCATTTTGTCTGGAATTTTAGTGCTGAGAGACTCAAGCATCTACATGTACGATTTTTATCGGCATTTGAGGTTCTTCTGTGGTTGATTAAAGATTCCAATCGGGCATAGAGTTTGAGCTATTCTCGAAGATACCAGGTAAAGAAATTGTTCCTAAACAATTTTTTTCATGTTATTGTCAATCTTTTAATCAGGGTTTATTAAATATCAGAGGGTCTGTAAAGTTAAATGCATTGATTATTTTCTGAAACGATCTCTCTAGTGTTATACAAAGCATAGAAGAAGACCAGAAATGACGTATTCTATTCACACATGTAGGGAAATTGATTAATATGCTCGTCGGAGCATTTTTAAATGTTAATATTTAACATATTTTTCAAGTTTATGTTCTTCTTATATTCCTTGGACTGTAATTTAATTAAATGTAAATTTGTAGTTTCTGGCAGCGCCAGAGGATTGGTTTAAATTGAAGCCACTAACACGCTGCTACAGAGGATGGGTTTTTCATGCATTGGAGAGATCCAGGTGAAGAATATTTCACATCCATTCGCTGTGGTGAGAAATTGATGCACATTGTATTGTAATGTAATGTATTATAGAATGTTATTCAATTATACACTGTAATGTAATATAGAATGTTAGTCAATTATACACAGACTTAAATGTTAATACATAGCAAATTTTTCAACACAGACTTAAATGTTAATATATAACAGATTTTTCAAGTTTATGCTCTTCTTATATTCTTAGGACTGTAATTTGATGAAATATAGACTTATATTCCTAGGACTGTAATTTGATGAAATATAAATTTCTAGTTTCTGGCAGCTCCAGAGGATTGGTTTAAATCTGGTTTAAATCGAAGCCAGTAACACGCAGCTACAACAGAGGATGTGTTTTTCATGCATTGGAGACACAGAGGATGTGTTTTTCATGCATTGGAGAGATCTAGGTGAACAATATTTGACACCCATTCACTGTTTTGAAAAATTGATACTAATTTGAATATATTTGCTTTCCAATATCATGCTAACTTGAATATATGGTATATTTTTGAAAACCCTAGGTTAACTTGAATATATGGTATATTTTTGAAAAGCCTAGGTGTACTTTCCATGTATATATCATGCTAACTTGAATATATGATATATTTTTGAAAACCCTAGGTGTACTTTTCATATATATATATTATGCTAACTTGAATATATGATATATTTTTGAAAATCCTAGATATGTATATATCATGCTAACTTGAATATATGGTATATTTTTCAAAACCCTGAGTGTAAATAATATATAATAGAAATCAAATTGACCGAGTTGGATATATCATGCTAGTTATATTTTTGAAAACCCTAGTTTCTGGCAGCTCCAGAGGATTGGTTTAAATCGAAGCCAGTAACACGCAGCTACAAAACCCTAGTTTCTGGCAGCTCCAGAGGATTGGTTTAAATCGAAGCCAGTAACACGCAGCTACAACAGAGGATGTGTTTTTCATGCATTGGAGACACAAAGGATGTGTTTTTCATGCATTGGAGAGATCTAGGTGAACAATATTTGACACCTATTCACTGTTTTGAAAAATTGATACTAACTTGAATATATTTGCTTTCCAATATCATGCTAACTTGAATATATGGTATATTTTTGAAAACCCTAGGTGCATTTTCCATGTATATATCATGCTAACTTGAATATATTTTTGAAAACCTTAGGTGTACTTTCCATATATATATATCAGGCTCACTTGAATATATGGTATATTTTTGAAAATCCTAGGTCTAAATAATATATAATAGAAATCATTTATATATCATGCTAACTTGAATATATGGTATATTTTTCAAAACCCTGGGTGTAAATAATATATAATAGAAATCAAATTGACTGAGTTGTATATATCATGCTAGTTATATTTTTGAAAACCCTAGGCTTAATAATAAATTTGATAGAAATCAAATTGACGGAGTTGTATATATCATGCGAGCTTGAATATATGTTATATTTTTTAAAACCCTAGGCTTAATAATAAATATAATAGAAATTGAATTGAGTCGTATATATCATGCTAGCTTGAATATATGTTATGTTTTTGAAAACCCTAGATTTAATAATAAATATAATAGAAATCAAATTGAGGGAGCTGTAAATAATATATAATAGAAATCAAATTGACCGAGTTGTATATATCATGCTAGTTATATTTTTGAAAACCCTAGGCTTAATAATAAATTCGATAGAAATCAAATTGACAGAGTTGTATATATCATGCGAGCTTGAATATATGTTATATTTTTTAAAACCCTAGTCTTAATAATAAATATAATAGAAATTGAATTGAGTCGTATATATCATAGCTTGAATATATGTTATATTTTTATTTTTAAAAACCCTAGGCTTAATAATAAATATAATAAAAATCAAATTGAGTTGTATATATCATGCTAGCTTGTATATATGTTATATTTTAGAAACCCTAGGCTTAATAATAAATATAATAGAAATCAAATTGAGGGAGCTGAATCTATAATATTTTAGGAGGTGAAACTTAATTTGTTCTGCTGCTTCTTAATTCTAAATAATTTAAGCAACTAAAGATTTGTACTAAATTTTTTTTGGATCTTTTTGATCTGGATCAAATGGATCCATTTTAGTTATAGAAATATGACCAGATTTATGTTTTTGAGATGTCTTAGCTTAAGACAGTGTAGATAGTACTGAGCATATAGATTAGAATAAGTTTTTGAGATGTCTTAACTTAGTACAGTGTAGATAGTACTGAGCATATAGATTAGAATAAGGTAACACCTAAACTCATAAAGCTAATTTAACAAAACTACTTTGTGTGGAAAATCAATGGTGTGTTCTCCACATCCTTTTCTAGGCCAACATGTTGTCCGAAAAGCTGTGTTGCAAATCATTTTCCAGATGTTTTTGAGATATCCGAAAAGTTGTGCTGCAAATAATTTTCCAGATGTTTTTGAGATGTCTTAACTTAAGACAATGTAGATAGTACTGAGCATATATAAATTAGAATAGGGTAACACCTAAACTCATAAAGCGAATTTAACAAAACTATTTTGTGTGGAAAATCAATGGCGTGTTCTCCACATCCTTTTCTAGGCCCACATTTTGTCAAAAAGCTGTGCTGCAAATCATTTTCCAGATGGTATAGGACTTGAGGCGAGAGACCAGTCACTTTAGTTCCAAGCTAGGTCAGCCGGGTTCGCCCCTCACTGATGAGGCAAAAAGGGATAAAGCCACTCCATCTTTATTAGGGTCTCCGAAGAGTGCAAGTAGGCTTACCCTAGCAAGATGACCGGCCTTATTCGGGAATGAATCTGGGTTTATTAAGATGATATTGCCTTTTCAATAAAAGAAATAGAGACAGACAAAAGCAAAACGAGAACGTGGAATGGAACTAACAATCTCTGAAGCATTCTTCTTTGGCACTAACAAATAAACCTCATATATTGTTAAATATCTTCATGTTTAATCACACTGCACAGGTGTACATATACCGAAGGGCGAAGGTAGTACTTTAAAATCTGTTTTGTGGAAAAACTATATATGAGCTTAGCATTATATATTATATAGACGTCTCATACGTTTTGAAATCAATGTTATAAATATGAATTGAAAAGATCGATTAGAATAACACAGCAGCATAATGAACAAATTTACTTGACGTGAAGAATTATGAAGAATCCATGTGGTTCTTCGTTTCTATGTTCTCCATCCTTTGTATAAAGGAGATTCAACATGATTATGTATAGAAATCACGTGGTTATCTTTTTTTCTTTATAGGTTCACCGGGCCAGACTTGTATTTATTTCTATGTCTACAAGTGATTGTGGGAGGCACAAGCGTAATATTTTGAGGGATGAGCCAGTTGAACTCCAAATCAGTCAAAGTGGCAAGGTAGAGAGAGTACTACTCAAATTGAAACTTAAACAGCTAGAAGTAGAAGGAGAAGTGACCCTGGTTAATGGGATATTACACAAGTAGGAATAGGAGGATCGAAGTTGGAGGTGCTCCATTGAGTATTGTGTACCATGATTGTCTACTTATCTTCAACTTGTAGAGTTTAGATTAAGTAGTTCATTGGTGAATAGATGCCATTAGGTATAATTTCTGGACAATTTTCAAGTGCCTCTTCCGTTTTACTCCTTGATTTTGTGGTCTACTAATGAATTTCAAAAGGGTTTGACTGTGCCATGGACTATTGTGTAGGATGAATCTCTACTTGTCTGGAACATGTAAAGTTTAGATAAAGTAATTAGTGAATAGATACTATTAGGTATCATTTCGGAACAATTTTCAAAAAAGGTTTTAGCTAAAGTGACATAAAAGGAGGATTTAAATGAAATAAACATGAAATTTTCAATGATGGGTATCATCTAATAATCCATTGACTGCTATTTATAATCAGTATATAAATCAACAACCATTTATATAATCAATATATAAATAAACTAATCCATTGACTATTATTTATAATCAATATATAAATAAACAACCATTTATATAATCAATATATAAATAAACAACCATTTATATAGGTATTCATAATCAAGTCTTGATACCTTATTTTTTTTAGGTGTTTTGTGTTGCTAGTTATTTACATGTATCTACCAACTCATTGTGAAAATACCATCATATAACACACATGTTAGTAGAGGTGATCTTACGGTCCGGAGTGAACGAGAGTTGTTACATGTTCTCATGTGTGGACTGATTAAAAAGGAACTAGTATTATCATAGATCCATTAGTTTCGGGGACAAAATGGATCTATAGTATTATCATAGATCCATTAGTTTCGGGGACAAAATGGATCTATACTAGTATAAGTAGAAAGAAATAAAAAACCAATCCAAGTTTGCAAGCATTACAAATGAATCCGATAACTTGCACACATGAAGGGCATTTAATATGTTCCACATACTGTAGTGTGCCATTAAAGAGCCTAGACATTAAAAATTAAGCAGAGAGCACCAACACATATACGAAAGGGCCAATACAGCTGCAAACTTATCTTTGAACGTAATATGCTCTTTATACTTTTATACTTTAGTCTCTTTTTTCAGCTAAACTTGAAACTTTGTCTTTTTTTCAGCTAAACTTGAAACTGAATAATAGTCAAGTCAAGCCTAAATGACACAGAACCCCGTTTCAAACATGTACTACCCAAATCGAAATGTGATAACAAGAATACAATGGAAATGGGTGAAGAGGTTTCTCTAAGAGAGAATAGGAAGAATACAATGGAAATGGGTGAAGAGGTTTCTCTAAGAGAGAATAGGTCCAGTTGTTTATGCCCCAAACCAATAGAACGAAGTGAGTGGATTTTTATTATAGTATTGTTTATGCCGATGACATATTCATTTAAAAAAAAAATCTTTCATAGTTTGGGGTGGCTTTGTACAACTGTTGTTCTTACAGTTGGAGAAAAATGTAATTTCAGTTAACAACATTTTTCACCACATATCTTGGGAAGCTTGAGGAGAGTTCATCCTCCCATTATGTTAAACTGTGCAATATAGATGAAGTTTTTTTTGGTTGTCTTTAGCATATCTTGAGGCACACCTTCTATTATACCACTATGCCACAGTGCACTTGCTGATTTCCTGTTTCGCAAGCTAATTACCATGGTATACTTAATCGGATGACTCCGGTTACTCATTCATAATTTTAGAAAGTACTTTGTGAATAGTTCTACTGATCCTTCTAACCCCTGAATGGATCCTTCATCTTACTGCTCCCATATATATTATTCTGTCCAGTCACCAGAACCTTATTCAAGGCTAAATATATCAGCATTAATAAATAAGAACATAAATTAAACAGAAAAATATTTTCTAATATATATTGTTTTAAAAAAGTTGTCATTCCATCATGAGAGATGTCAATGAGATGACGCCCTCATTGTGTTCCTCCATCTCCAAGACTCCAATATTTAATTCTTGACCTTCCTTGTGTTCCTCCATCTCCAAGACTCCAATATTTAATTCTTGACCTTCCTTAGACAGCTCATCTGCAACTACATTCAATTCCCCGTAAATATGCATAGAAGATATATTTTGAATTCACTTTCCACTTAATGACAAGTAATGAATCTCTGTACTTGTAACCTTTCCAAACCATTCTCTCAAGCCAATTTCAGTAGACATCTAAAAGCAGATAATTCTGCAAAATTGTTTGTACCTGATCCCAAACCTGCTTTGAACTTGAAAAAATTATTTTCTGATAAAAACAGGATTCCTCCAATGCTGCAGAAATTTTGTGGGCCCTCCTTGGCCCCATCAAAAAAGCCCCAAGGACAGGTCTTGTCTATCAACAACTTGTCTTGGGACTCTGACTTTTTGATCCATTTTACAGCCATTAAACAATCCATATATTTACTTAATAAAAACCTTGAAAAGTAGGTTTTTGAATGCCATTAAATAAGCTTCATGACTCATTACATGCTAACCATATACCCCAAAGGACTAAACATGGCAATGCTCTATATGTTTTTAACTCCTTTTTCCTGAACCATCCTGAACTAATTTCTCAGGCACTGTTCAATAGATTAATCTATCCACACATTAGTAATACAAGTCAGTTTTTCCACATCCTTACATATTTGAACCATTAAATGTCCTAATCAAAACTCTATTCTCCTATAATGATAACAGATGCCTGGACCATTTTTACCTCTTTTCTACATCATATCCCATGTCAAAACTCCAGTTTTGAGGGCTAACCATAAAAAGATCTTGCTTTTATTTGTTGCTTTGATCTTCCATATTTTTTCCCACCACCGAACTTCTTCTTTCTTAATAGTAGGCAGTTAGCTGAATATATACAACTAGCCTTATCCTGTGCCCAGACCAGGGAATCAACCTCTTCTTGTTCACTTTCCTATATCTAGACTTTGAGCTGATTTCCAGCCTTGTGACCAAATGGTAGTTGTGGCCATATCTTCTACCTGATTTAGATAATGCAAACATATCTGGAGGAGATACATAAACATTAATACTTACACTAACAAAAGGTCATTAAAACTAACATCTCTAATCATCTTCTTTTGCAAGTCAGAATTAGCCAAGCTAGTGTGGAGTAAGCTAATTTTGTAGCAAATGGACCCTCTTTCTGGTTACAAATTCGATAAGAATTTTGCAAAAAATTCAGGAATGAATAGAGTTCTACTATGATCCAAGATCCATGCATATACATATACATTTTTATGTCGATGATATATACATTTTTAAAAAAAATTCTTTCATAGTTTCGGTGGAGAAAAATGTAATTTCAGTTAACAACATTTTTCACCACTTGTCTTGGGAAGTTCGAGGAGATTGCATGCTCCAATTATGTTAAACTGTGCAATATAAATGAAGTTTCTTTTGGTTTTCTTTAGCATATCTTGAGGCACACCTTCTATTATACCACTATGCCATAGTGAATTGCTGATTTCCTTTTTTCCATGCTAATTACCATTGTATACTTAATCGTTATTCCCATGGAAATCTGGAATCTGGAATTTTAGAAAGTAATTTGTGAATAGTTCTATTGATCCTTATAGCCCCTGAATGTGTCTTTCATCTTATTGCTCCTATATATGTTGTTTATTGTTGTTTATTCCAGTCACCAGATATATCAGCATTAATAAAAAAACATAAATTAAACAAAAAAGTATTTTCTTATACATATTGCTTTCAAAACGCTCTCAGTCCATCATGAGAGATGTCAATGAGATGACACCCTCATTGTGTTCCTCGTTGTTGACCTTCCTTTGACATATTATCTGTAACTACAGTCAGTTACCTGTAAATATGCATAAAAGATATATTTCGAAATAGATTAGAGACTTCTTTCAGATGTTCTGTGGCCTTGAAGATATATTTTGAATTTGACTTTTCACTTAATGACAAGTAATGAATCTCTATATTTTGAAATAGATTAGAGACTTCTTTCAGCTGTTCTGTGGCCTTGAAGATATATTTTGAATTTGACTTTTCATTTAATGACAAGTAATGAATCTCTATATACTTATAACCTTTCCAAACCTTTGTCTCAAGCCAATTTTAATAGACATCTAAAAGCAGATAATTCTGCAAAATTGTTTATCCCTGATCCCAAACCTGCTTTGAACTTGAAAAAATGATTTTCTGATAAAAGCAAGCTTCCTCCAATGCTACAGAGATTTTGTGGGCCCTCCTTGGCCCCATAAAAAAAAGCCCCAAATTTAAGACTGACCTTTTGGTCCATTTTACAGCCATTAAACAATCCATATACTTGACAAAAAACTTGAAAAGTAGTTTTCATTATGTGCTAAAAGGATTAACACGTTGACCCATCCACACATTATTAATACAAGTCAATTTTTCCACATTCTTCCATATATGACATGCATAAGGGAACTGAATCATTAAATGCCCAATGTTTTCCCCTTCTCTTCTACAAAGATAACAGATAGATAACAGATGGATGGACCATTTTTACCTCTTCTGCATCATATCCCATGTCAAAACTCTATTTTTGAGGGCTAACCATAAGAAGATCTTGGTTTTATTTGTTGCTTTGAACTTCCATATTTTTTCTCACCACCAAACTTCTTCTTGCTTAATTCTAGACAACATGACTTTGTAACCCATTTTAGCTAAATATATATCACTAGCCTTATCTTGTGCCCAGACCAAGGGATATCACCCTTTTTTAATTATGAGATAAACATCTTCCACCTATCTTCTTGTTCACCTAGATCTAGACTTTGAGCTGATTTAGATAAGACAAACCTTGACCCAAGTTGATGTTGTAACATATCTGGAGGAAATACATACACATTAATAATTATACTAACAAAAGGTCATTAAAACTAATATGTTTAACCGTCTTCTTTTGCAAGTCAGTGTGTAGTAAGCTAATCTTATAGCAAATGAACCCTCTTTCTGGCTACAAATTTGATAATAATTTGGCAAAAAATTCAGGAATGAATAGAGTTCTACCATGATCCGTGCATGGTGGAACAATGACCCCTGGGGTTTTGTCCAATTCTGAATTGAACCAAAAATTATCAAAAAATTGATCAGAGTTACAAGTCAATGGAAACTCTACCTTCCTGTATCGTTGGATTTAGGCTACTGGAGGGAAGTTTTTTTAGGAAGTCAACCTCTTCCCTAATTCTGATATCACCCTTTCTTAATTCTGACATAAACGTATTCCACCTATCTTCTTGTTCACCTAGATCTAGACTTAGACTTTGAGCTGATTTAGATAATACAAACCTTGACCCACGTAGATGTTGTAACATATCTGGAGGAAATACACACACATTAATAATTATACTAACAAAAGGTCATTAAAACTAATATGTCTAACCATCTTCTTTTGCAAGTCAGAATTAGCCAAGTTAGTGTGTAGTAATCTTGTAGCAAAAATAGACCCTCTTTCTGGCTACAAATTCGATAATAATTTGGAAAAAAATTTAGGAATGAATAGAGTTCTACCATGATCCATGCATGGTGGAACAATGATCCCTGGGGTTTTGCCCAATTCTAAATTGACTAAAAAATATCAAAAAATTGATCAGAGTTACAAGTCAATGGAAACTCTATCTTCCTGTATCATTGGATTTAGGCTTTTGGTGGGAAGTGTTTTAGGAAGTCAACCTCTTCCCTAATTCACCCTTTCTTAATTCTGAGATAAGCGTCTTCCACCTATCTTCTTGTTCACCTAGATCTAGACTTTGAGCTGATTTAGATAATACAAACCTTGACCCATGTAGATGTTGTAACATATCTGGAGGAAATACATACACATTAATAATTATACTAACAAAAGGCATTAAAACTAATATATCTAACCATCTTCTTTTGCAAGTCAGAATTAGCCAAGTCAGTGTGTAGTAAGCTAATCTTGTAGCAAATGGACCCTCTTTCTGGCTACAAATTTGATAATAATTTGGCAAAAAATTTAGGAATGAATAGAGTTCTACCATGATCCATGCATGGTGGAACAATGACCCTTGGGGTTTTGCGCAATTCTGAATTGACTAAAAAATTATCAAAAAATTGATCAAAGTTACAAGTCAATGGGAACTCTACCTTCCTGTATTGTTGGATTTAGGCAACTGGAGGGAAGTTTTGTAGGGAGGTTTTCTACAAGATTAGATAGCTCTAGTCAGTCTAACTGAGTTTTCTAAGTTTGACTTTGATTGGACTGGGCTTCAAAATGAGGTAATTCCGTTGTTGACTTGGTCTTAATTGGACAAGTTAGAGTTGACTAGGCTGAGTTTGTGTTAGGTTGACATGTGAACTTGCAAGGCCCAGGAAAAAACAACTGAGAAAAAAATTAAAAACGTAAAACCTGAACTTACCTAAACTCTAACTAAACCTACCTTCCTATATCCCCCTCATCTTTTATACCTTATTGTTTGAAGTAATTCCTCCTTGGAAGCATGTTGTTGGAGCTGATTTGGAATTGGCTTGGACCAAATTTGGCACTTGCTTTGATCTCATTTTTGTCTTTCTATGCTTTTGTTGTGTTATTCTTTTGTGCCCTTATTACTTGGATTGTTGATTCGAGGTACTTCCTACTCTTGCTTATGTTATTCTGATCTTAGCTACAAAATTGTATTTTGTTATTTAGTCTATGTCTTAAATAAGACACTTGGTCAATAGAATCTTGAATTTACTATTAATGTTATTACTTGGATTGTTGATTCGAGGTACTTCCTACTCTTACTTATGTTATTCTGGTCTTAGCTACAAAATTGTATTTTGTTATTTAGTCTATGTCTTAGATAAGACACTTGGTCAATAGAATCTTGAATTTACTATTAATGTGAAGATGTCCTTTATTATAAAGTTGTGTCACAAGGTATCCTATCTAGTGGGTGAAGAGTTGTTCCTTAGCAAAAGTGTATGTTGGTCCTCTATGTTGTTCAAATAAGGAGGCCCCTTTTCTTATCTGAAATTATAATCACAATGAGATGAGTTCCTATTGTATATTGTACATGACCTTTATCTTTTGTTGATCATGTTTACATAGTGTAAACGTTGTGTGTTGCCTACAAACTTTCACAATGATTCCTGTATTCTGTGATGATGATGTGATTGTTCGTTCCCTTTTTATATTTATTGAAGTTGAGTGCTCGCATAATATTATCTCTTGATTAATTTTGTCTCATTGTCATTCCAAATTTGCAACTTTGGGTGTGTTATCGCACAGTTTGTAGCTAGGATAAAAGGCTATAAGGTAGAGGGCCAAACTGGCGTAACAAGAACCTATGCCACCTAATGTCACCACGATGGGAAGGCTCTTTCTATTTAGGGAGGCTAGGCCCAGGGGAGACGTCCCCGGTGACCTGGGGTTTTCAAAGGGCAAAGAATAATAGAACAAGGACAAGTTCCCCCTTTCACAGATCACCGCCAATCAGATGGTCCCGGCTAAACAACAAATAATAAAGTATAACCAAAGAAAAGAAAAACACCTGCTTGAGACAATACAACAAGGAAACTGATACGTGCAATCTTGGTTAGTACTTCATATAGATCAATGACTATCTGATATTCAATATAAGCAGTTTAAAAGTAAATATTGATGAAGTTAATCTTTGCAAAATGGCAATGATAAATATGTCACTTGTCAATAGATACTAGAACGATATAGCATTCAATGTAACAAATCAATACTCAATCCAATAAATGCACTCAACAACCATTCAATTGCTTATAAAGTGAAACGTTGTTGCATCAAGATGAAATATTCAAAGATGATGTCAACATTCCAGGGTTAGTAGGGTTAGCTAGAGCTTAGGGTTAGTATAGTTTGGGTTTCAAAAGGCTTAAAGAGTTTGTTTATGACCAAATTCACTTCAACGCAAGGGGTTTTGGAGATCAGTGCCTTAAAAGGGGAAGATGGAGTCAGCTAAGTGAAGGACACAGAAGCTGAAGGAAGTAAGGGGCAAAAACGGCTAGCTCATAAGGTCAAGACAAGAGGGTTTAAGAGGGAGAGTGTTGCTAAGGCAAGGCTCTTTCATCAAACCCTAAAAGAAAATGACCTTAGGTGTAGATAACTTAGGCCTGGGACGTCCTCTTCCTCTTGAAGTCAAAATGGTACGGCTAGCATANCTAGGGTTTTGATTAAGCAATATTTATAAATAAGTGCAAGAAATTAAACTACAATCAAGAAGTTTTGCAGAAAATACTTACAAATCATCAGGAAATAATCATGCAAACCCTAGTTGTAAACCTTCCTTCAAGAGAAACACCATATAATGCCAAAAATCTCTTCCTTCAACTAGTGCACATCACTTAGTTCAGCCAAAAACCCCAATAGAGCGCTAAAATTCAGACCTCACTATGAGTGAGTGATAATTGATGATAAAATGAGAGTGAAAATCTCTCATTTATACAAAACCTTGACCTAATTTTACATTTTAGATCGGGTAAAAGGTCGACAAGGCCAAATTATCAAAATCATACTGTTTTACATTTAATTTGTCAAATTAAAACCCTAATTGAGCTATAAAGAGATAAGAAGCCCCTCTAAGGGAGGCATTATCCCCTTCTAGGGAAAATGGGGCATCCTGGACCAAAACGTTAGCCCTCCTTGGGATTCTCCAACTTGCCACACGTGCCAATACTGCCCAGTCTGCCTCCCAAAACGTCCATACTGCTGGATGACATCATGGCTATGATGGGTGACGTCATAGGCCTTCCAAGGCCAACGTTCCAATGAAAAAGGGAAAATCCCCCTAGGTCAAGCTCTGTCGGGGTGCATTTGGTGGAACATCATCTTCTTCTCTGGTGCAAGACACCAATCCATCTTTGTCTCGTCTCTGCCCCATGATGGGGTCTCAGCATCCATCTGATGGGCTCTTCAGCCCCATGGAGGTCCGAACTGGTCATCTCCCCATGTGTATCGGTCCAAATGGTACTTGTCCGTCGGGTATTGTCCTGCACATCAAAGGCTATGCCCTCCATGGGCTCATCAGTCACAGGGATCATAGCAATGTCAATCACATTTCATCATCAATATTATTAAACATATGCATAAAACCCCTAATACATCAATCAATAGCTCAAAGACATTACAAAAACCTGCAATACAAGATTAGAGAAAAGATCAAGGCACCCCATTGGGCTAGTGTCCACAAGAAGAGGAAAGTTTCCAGAAAGATCTCATCCAAGCCATGTAAGTGAGGTGGTGTGGTTGGGGATGTCTAAACATGTGGGTGCAGTGAGGGCCAAGGATGCATAAAGGTTTTATCTGTGGGTGCCTTTGTAGAAGGCGAGTTGTACTTGTCATGGATGCATT
>JASDQU010684445.1:74735-86855 GCA_032191745.1 Picea mariana
TGGCATGGTAACCAGAGCTGACAGTGTTACCCACAAATACTTTCACATGGATGATAAGGCTGGCTCGTGATGAGACCCCCTTTCCCTTGGCCATGCAACCAAAGGTCACTACCCTGGCGTGGTAACCAAATGGTGGCAATGTCATACTGTTAGGTACCCATGAACCTAATAGGCTGGCTTGTGATGAGACCCCCTATCCTCTTGACTAGGTCTTGTTTATATTTTTCGGGTCCCTCTTGTTTCTTACTGAGAGGAATTTTGTTGCCTTCTCGGGGATCCTTGGGCGAAGCATCTCGAGGTTTTATTTCTAGGCTTTTATCTTTTACCAGCTGCTTTTACCTTCTGGGCCTTTAGCCCCTTCTTCCCATGAGATAAGGTGCAATCCTACAAACAGATCAACCCAATGCCCGGACAAGGGGAATGGGACAAGTGAGCGGGAGATAAGATGAAATAATGGTGCTATGAGGGGAGCGGATGATGGCTTTTCAGTAATCCCCCAGTGGCAAACCTAGACCTATGGGCACAGGCTTGCTAGGATACCCTGTCAATCTCCCAAAGCATGGTCAAGTGGGATAATGTAAGATCCAAGCATTTGTTAGAGATAAAAGGAATTAGATGCATATATTTAAAGGTTTTAATGATCAAAAGTGACACATACCATGATACCTGGACCAAATACCTCATGGAGCAAGAACCTCGTCTGATATAAGACCAAGTCGATGGTGATGGATGTTGCTGCTGCTGCGAAGATAAAGCTGATGGAAGAAGAAAAGGATGGGCCCTCCAGGGCCATGCTCAGGTCAATCCTGCTCTCGGTACTCCATGTCTAGGACCTGTGGGCCTCGAGACATGATCTCCTGGTTATCCCTAAAAATCAGGGATAACAGTAACAACAATGAATCTAGCCACCAAAATCCACAAAGAGTCCATCCAAAAATTGTACTAAACCAAGTAGAATAGATTGGCAAATTCTTAGCAACTTTTGACGGTGAAAATACAAGTTATGAGTGACTTTAGGTTAGGGTTTGTGCAATGAAACTACTAGCCTTATGGCTGTATCAAACCAAGACTTATTGCAGAAAACTTATCCAATAAAATCAACTCTTAGTTAGCTCAATAGCTGCGCCTAGGTTAGTATAAGGTTAGGGCAGATTTTTAAGGCTATTCTAGGGTTAGTTTAGGATCTTGTTAGGGTCAGTAGGCTAGGGTTATAGCATCCCTAATGGCTATAGGTTAGGGTTACTATAACATCAATAAATTGTGGTTGAAAGGGGACACCTCAATGAGGCAAGGTAGCTCAAGGCTAGGGGAACAAACCTCAAGTGAGAGAAAACCAAAAGCTTGAGATTTCATGTTTACCAATTCAATCATTTATGTCTCCAATGCTACGATTAGTGCCTTTAGTTATGGGTTAATGGGGTCTTATAAAAAGAGCTAGGACTACTAGATCCTTGGGGGTATAAATCCTCTTATTCCCCAAGGCAAGTAACCTAGCTAGGGTTTGAAATTAAGGGGTGTATATCCTTATACTTAACCAAAACCTTTGCAAATAATTTGAGAGATTAACAATTATGATGGCAACTAGGATAGGGGTGCATGTGCTTATACTCCCTATCTAGCCTTAGCCAAAACAATCTTAACTTGAATTGCCAATGATATTAACAAAGTAAAGAACCATACCAATCTAAGAAAATCCTTTAACATGCCAATGTAAACCACCACAATAAGCTAGAAGTGACCTCCAAGAGATAACCAAAGAAACTATTCCATAGCACAAGAGACAAGAAGAACTCCAAAGGTAGCGAAAATTTCAGTCATGTACTTCTCACAATGGGAGAGTTATGTTAAAATGAGATCTTATATCTCTTATTTATACAAAATGTCACTAAGATAGTTTGTCCACATAATATTAGGGTAAACCACAAGATTAGGGGTCAACAAAATATTATTAAATAATTCACTTAAATTTCACTTTTGCACAAAGAAAACCCTAAATGAAGGTGGTGTCTCCCCTTTTAGGGGATGTTTTGCCTCTTTGACCAAGTCATTGGAGTTGTAGTAGCCTGGTTAGGCCTCCAGAGACCACTTGTCATCAATCCATGTCCTCTTCTTCATGATCAAAGCCTTCTTTCACCAAGACGTCCACTCGTCCTTGTCTCACCACCAAACCCTATCCCCCAAGGATGATGTCAAGCCTAAAAAGGTGATGTTTCTCTCCTAGGCAAATTGTTTGGCATGTGAGGGTTGGGCTAGGTCTTCCACATCATCTTCTAGGTCTCCAAAACTTTGTCTCTATGATCCGACATGTGGACAAGAGACAAGAACTCCAAAGGTAGCGAAAATTCCAGTCATGTACTTCTCACAATGGGAGAGTTATGTTAAAATGAGATCTTATGATCTCTTATTTATAAAAAATGTCTCTAAGATAGTTTGTCCACATAATATTAGGGTAAACCACAAGACTAGGGGTCAACAACCCTAATCTTGCCCGTTTTACAAAATAATATTAAACATTTCACTTAAATTTCACTTTTGCTTAAAGAAAACCCTAAAATGAAGGTGACATCTCCCCTTTTAGGAGACGTTTTGCTTCTTTGATCAAGTCGTTGGATTTGTAGTAGCTTGGTTAGGCCTCCAAGACCACTTGTAATCAATCCATGCCCTCTTCTTCATAATCAAAGCCTTCTTTCACCAAGACGTCCACTCGTCCATTTCTCACCACCAAACATTAGCCCCCAAGGATGACGTCAAGCCTAAAAAGGTGACGTTTTGCCACTCCTAGGAAAATCGTTTGGCATGTCAAGGTTGGGCTATATCTTCCACATCATATTCTAGGTCTCCAATACTTTGTCTCTGTGATCCGGCATGCGGACCCATGGCACCCAACCTGTGGGATTGCAACCCCAAGGAAGCCCAAGCTAGGCTTGTTCTTCCAAAATTGTCCATTAACTAGGTCCTGCAAAGACAAGTAAGCAGGCCCTCCAAGGATCTCAAGTCATAGCATCATGATAAGTAAATCAAATCAATATATGAGCCACCTAAGCATGTGCATCAAATATTACCCTGTCAAATAATTAAGTGCTCAAAGACATTATGCAACTTGCCAAGCTTGGATATGGGAGGGTTGACGAGGTGTCCTATTGGGTAAATCTTGCCCTAGGTCAAGGAGTGTTTCCAAGAGAACCCGCTCTAAGCCATGTGTTGACCACGTATTTCAACTAGGGGGTCAAATCCATGTGCCATGATGATATGTGCCTGATGGTGCTACTAGTTTGAAGACTTCCTGGTTCTACAAGGCAATTTTGATCTCAACACTTGTTTTTGTAATTGGAATTTCTGCTTCCCTGCGTGGGATAATAATGTAATGGGTCTGCATAGATCATAGTTTAGGTCGGTTTCCTAGGAATTTATCATTAGAGCAAGTCCTTTCATCGAGTGTTTTTTTTCCTCAGGTTGTTAATTTGGCCTAACCAACCTTATTAATTTTCCTTGAGTTTTTCACTCCCACAATAATTCTCCAAAGTGGTGAAAGACGCTCTAATGGTCGAGCCCTGTGGTAGCTAATGTCTAGGAATATTGTAAATGACCATGCTAGACATATTCTAGAGTCTTTTGGAATTCCGTTGAGTCTAGATAGTTTTTTTTTAATTTTTTAAAATTACCCATTTAATGGTAATTTTAATTAATTTTTGATAAAATTTTTAAAAAGTGGATCGTTGGGATTTTGATAGGGGTATTTGTGCTCAAAAGAAATGGAATGAGCCCCCCTACACCTTTGGACCAAGTTTCATCTTAATTGGACAAGTTTTGCTAGGTGTTTGTCCATGAGGAGTCTAAGTCAGTCTAAGACAACAATTTAATTGTTGGAATTGACAAAGTCAAAATTGTCAAAATTTTGTAATATGAACAAATTAATTAGAAAAAGAGTGGGAGAACTTACCCAAACCTATTCCTAAGCTATCCTAACCCTTTCCCAACCTTTTCTTCAACCCCTCACCTAGCCATTAAGTCAAAACGTCTCTTTCCCTTAGAGAGTTGCGCCCCCCTTCTAGAAGAATCTCTAAAAAATCAAAAAATAAATAAAGTGAGACTTCTTCTCTCCTTTGGTGCGCCTCCCTAGTCCATCCAACTCACATTTTGACTTTTCAAACCCTTGCCAACTCATTCCAACTCATTTCCAAAACCCTAGGTGACTAAAACCCTAGGAAGTGTGCCCCCCTTCTTGAGATGTTCACTGATGCTATGTGATTGATACTTGGAGAGCATCCAAGAGGGGTAACTCTTGGCTCCCAAGTATAAATAAGAGCCTTACCTCTCTCATTTGAACATGATCTATTCTCTTGCAAGGTTACTCTACCCAAATTCCTCTTCTCTTCTCCATAATCTCCCACTCTTCTCTCTCATTCTTCTTGCTCTCTCTTTCTTTTCTCAAGCTTGGGCAAGTATTTGTCCTAGCTTGCTTTCTAATAAAGAAATCTTTGGAGGAAGCATTGGCATTGGGTGTTTTCTTGGTGTCTTGGATCTACATTGGAGGTAACTTGTATTTGGTTTTGTTGGGTTTTGCTTATAGATCTAGTGTAGGGTGTCCAAACAAAGTATTTTGCTTGGATAGATCTATTGTAGTATTGTCATACATCTTATGTGTAGTAGTTTCCTAGTTTTAGCAAATTATTTTGTTAATATCATTGGATCTACTCACCCCCTTTGCTTGTCTTGTAGTTTAGTCTCTCATATTTACATGTTACTAAGGGTTCAGAAAGAGTAATTTCAGATCTGGAAATTACCTTTTCACCCACTTATTTTTCTCTTAAAAATTTATGTTCTTATCTATTTGTTTTCTCTAACACTTTGGGTACATTTTCTACACTTGAATAGCTCTCTTTCAACATATTATTTGCTGTCCTAAAGGTTAAAAATTTATGGTTTTCACTAACAAAATGTTTTTGAAGCATTTTGGTGTTTTTATAGCATTTCCAGCAAGCATTAGCTTGCTGATTTTCTGTTGGTTTTCACCAAAAATGTGGGGGAACAACCCATTTTGGGCCATATAAAGTCAAGTAAACTCATCCCAAGTTGGGGTGACAAATACCCACTTCTATCTCTCTCTCTAATTCTCATTGTAATCAAGCCCAAGGGAGTCCCAAGGGCTTGCTTTCCTCAAACAAATTTAATTTTCTGTGTTTTTAATTTCAAGTTTTCCTACACCTAGGAAAGAGTTTGGCAAAGCCAACCATCCTATATCGTAAGGCTAAGAACTTATATTTATTTTTCAGCATTGTCTTTTCATTTCTAGTTTGCCCCACTTGTCATTAAGACAAGGTTGTGTGGCTAGGATTAGTTTCCTTTCAAGTTCTTTATTCTTTATTGATTGCCTACACCTAGGAAAGAGTTTGGCAAAGCCAACCATCCTATATTGTAAGGGTAGGTGTTAGTTGTGGTTTATTGTTTCTAGTACTTGTATATGGTTTAGATCTTAGAAGCTCTTTTTTTTTCATTGCTTAAGCCGTGGAGGCATAGTAACTTACTTGTGTTTTTCAAGGATTCATTTTCATTCCAAGTACTTACTTTGTTTTCAAGTTTAAATCACTTAATCTGTTTCAAGCTTAAGCAATTTATTTCACTTTACTTGCAAGCACTTAAGTCAACTTAACTCAACATAATATTTAAGGCTCAATTTACCTTAATAATTCTTAAGAATTTCAATTTATCTAGTTAATTACAACACCTTAAACTATTTCAACTTTGCCATCAAAAAAAGAACCTAAGGAAGAAGCAAGGTGTGCTAGATCAGGGATGGTCTCACGGCACTAGGTGTCCCCCTTGCAGAGTACTTTTTTTCCCAGATTGACTTGTGGAGCTAGGGTGTGGCCTTGTTTGCCTCACTTCTTGAGCACCCAACAGTCTTTTTGGTATAAGAGGGGAGAGTTCTAGGGAAGTCACATAGTTTTAGGATTCACACCTTAACTTAATCAACTTAAGCAATCCTAAAACTTAATCCACCTTAACTTGGTATAATTTCTTAATCTTTTGATGGTTTATTGTCTTTAATCTTGCAAACATTTCACTTAAGTTACTTTACACGCAATTTTATTTTGAGCACTTGTGGTTGATTAACTAGTTTACTTTGAAGTTGTGCATCACTTTCCCGTGGAGGCTCTTTTATTGGATCTTGCATCACCCCTTGAAGTTGCGCATCTTGTGGAGGCACTTCTTGTTCGAGTTTATAGTTGTGTTGATGCCATTGAAGACAACCCTTTGAAGTTATGCATCTTGTGGAGGCACTTCATTGTTTGGGTGTGTTGGCTTGTTGTGTTGTGGTGATCTCCTCTTGAATGCTCTTTTCTTTCCCTGCACAAATAAGTCAAGTTAGTTAAGGCTTGCCTATTTCATCTTGTTAATAGTTGTTGTACCTTTAGTATTCTTTATATTCAATTGTGTAGATAGTTGTATCTAATTCAATTGTAAGTTGTATCAAGTAAATTCTTTTGTATCTAATTGTAATCCTTTGTAAAGCTTAATCCCTTTAACTTAGTTGACCCCATTACCCAACCTAGGCACTAATCTTAGCTGACTTAGGAAAAGGGTTGTTTCTCATTGAAATCTTGCATTTGCATTGTTGATTCTCATATAGGATAGATTCCCCCTAGACCTTTAACCAATTAAAATTAACTCCTAGAACACATCTAATAACTCACATAGTAACTAGGGTCTACCCCCCTTGGCTTCCCTAGGAGTAAGCCTAGACAGAAGGAGTTCAAATCGAGGTGACAGTGGGCTTGAAATTAGACATTGTGTTTCTGAGGACACACTAAGTGGATCGAGACTTAATCCACGTTTGCAAGTGTGTATAAGGACGACAACACCATGTAAAGTGGATGAAGCGATTAAGGGTCAAGACTCAATGGGCATGAGGTTCATGACATACAAGGGGTTGTAGTGTCTCATTCCTGGGTGCCTTTGTAGAGGGTGTGTGGCACCTTTGTTTGCAATGCAATTTTTTCCAAGCCCATCGTTTTGCCATTCTTTGTTTCTTTCATAATTTAAGGACAAGTTGAATGCCATTGTCCTAGCATGGTGTCCAGATAATGACAGTGTCACTCACAAACACCTAGTGTAAATGATAAGGCTGGCTCATGATGAGACCCCCTTTCTCTCAGCCATGCAACTGAGAGCCATTACCTTGGCTTGGTGACTAGATGATGGTAATGTCATACCACTAGATATCCATGAACATGATATGCCAACTCATGATGAGACCTCCTATCCTCCAACTAACCTTTTAAGCATTCATAATCATATTTCTTGTGGGTTCTCTTTTCTTATAGATAAGTGTTTCGTTGCTTTCTAGGGGGGATCCCTGGGCAAAGCATCTGGAAGGTTTATTATATATAGGATCTTAACTTTTAACCAACATCAATCCCTCTGGGCCTTCAACCCCTTCTTCCCATAGAATGAGGGACAACCCCTTCTTGGGTCAATACACCCAAAAAATCCCAAGAGATAAGGAAATGGGGGGAAATAGTGATGGAAAGTGGTAAGTATGGTCGGGAACGGTACGATGGCACTTCAAGGGAGTTCCTAGTAGCAAACCCATCCCCAAGGAAGACCACTTACTAGGGCACAATGTCAACCACCAAGGTGAAATAGGGAGAAAGGCATAATGTCCAAGCATATATCATGAAATCTAAAGCAATCTAAGATACAACATACTCAAATGCCTCAAATATTGAAATGACACTCACCATAATACCTGACTTGTACCTCATGGAGCAATTTCCATTGCCTCTTGGAAGCCAACTGGTGTGGTGGATGTCATCTGAAAATCTACGACCTCTATGGTGGTGAGAAGGGTCTCCATTCGTGCAAAAGGATACTGGTAGTCAAGTAGTCTCTCAACACTCCATATTTGCAACCTGAGGGCCTCAAGACATAATCTCCTTAGTTATCCCCAAAATGGAGATAACATCTTTCTCCTACTTGGGGACATGTGCTCGTCGTAGAGTGCATGAGAACCGCAACATCTTCTGGTAGACCTGTGCCTGCCAAAACTCAGTCAAAGGGATTGGAGCATCTAGGGTGGTTCTATCACCCTTTATTCATATATATATGAAATCCCAAAGAAAATATAATCTAGAAAAGAAAATTTTTGACATTTTTTCTAAAAATTCTAAACAAAGCATGAGAGAAATATGCAAGTAGAGAAAAATGAAATATGAAATGCATCTAAGATAATATGAACAATCAAGATGCAAATGCAGGGGAAAGAAAAATGACCTACCTACTTACCTGGGGCATGGGCCCTAAAGAATTCATGTGACCTAAACATAAGGTTGGAGAAAAGATCCATCCACTGGTAATGGCATCTTTCTCCCGTCTAAGGTTGTCAGACCTAAACATAAGGTTGGAGAAAAGATCCATCCACTGGTAATGGCATCTTTCTCCCGTCTAAGGTTGTCAGATAGTACTTTTCTTTATCAGACTTCTTCTTGATGATGTAAGGGCCAAGCCATAAGTTGTTATCTCTTTGGTCATACTTAGGCTTGCCCTTTATTTTGTCCCACATGATCACAAGGCTTCCTTCATTAAAATTGATGCAAGGTGTATTCTCAATGCATGGATGTGAAGGAGGCTCTATGCGAACCGTCTCTTTGATGATTTCTTCATGTTTCTCATCTTCTTTCTTCAAAATTTGGATAGACCTTGGCTCCTTCCTGTGGTATTTTTCAAGTTTCTCTTTGTATTCATTTGTCCATGGGAGAATCATGTCTATGGAGTCTTCCTGCATGAAGGGTAGTTCAGATGGATTGTACTCAATAAATTGTGCGGGCACATCATAATCGCATTCACTGACGTAATTAGGACCATCAGGATCCATCACATGCCTATCATTCTTTTCCCTGTTGTGTAAGATTTCATATGTGCCATTGCCCATGGGAATGTATGCATGTGTAAGGATCATGCTAAGAAAACCCCCAAGGGTAGAGGACCAGGTCCTTGATAAGAGCATCCCCCAGGCATCCAGAACATTGATCACCAATATGTCCATGAGGAGGCTGATATGTGGAAAATCAATCAGAAAAACTTCAACGTTCTCACACACCCCATAGACATTGACCCTTCTTGAATCAATGCCATATACATTTCCATGGGGTCGGTTGTCTTCAGACCAAGTTGTTCCATCACCTTTAAAGACATGACATTTGCTGAGGCACCAGAGTCAAAGCATACAGTTATTCAAACGAAGGCCATTCATTCCCAATGATAGGTAGAAGGGAGGATTCATGTCCCTTGGCCAATCGAGATACATAGTGTTCAAGATTATGGGAGGATCTTCCTTCTCGGTTGGCCCCTGTAACACTTTCAAAATTTCCCTTTTCACGAAAGGGATCTTACACATATTTGTCACTGGGACTGTCATATTCAGTTTTCCAAACATACTTGCAACATCTATATTTAACTGAATATCGTCTGTAGGAGTTGGCTTAGGAAGCAACTCATGTATTGGAGGTGGAGGCAGTGGAGCCACCTTCGCTGTTGATGGAAGAGGAATGTTGGGCTGCGATGGAAGGGCTGAAGCTTTATTCCTTCTGGTGTAAGTCAGGCCCTCCTGTTATCGCGCAGCTTGTAGTTAGGATAATGGATTGATGAAAAGAGGTCAAACTGGCGTAACTGAACCAATCCCACCCACTTTCACCTCGATGGGAAGGTTCTTTCTGTTTAGGGAGGTAAGGCCCAGGGGAGACGTCCCCGGTGACCTAGGGTTTTGAGAAGGCAAAAGGTTTAGCAAGGCTACGTGATAATCCCCCTCACAAGTCACCACCTGATCAGAAAGTCCGGCTTATAGCCAATAAAGATAACCAAAAGTAATAACCAAGAAGATTACCTACCCGAGACAAAGCAACAAGAAACTATGTGTGCAAGCTTGCTTACTGGTTAGTACTTCATATAATCAATGACTTTTCTGATAATAAGCAATTGAGCAATAATATTGATGAAGTAAGTCAATGTTTACACAATAGCAATGGTTACAATATCATTTCTCAATAAATGCTAAAGAAAATCTTGGCATTCAATGTAAAAATATCAACACTTTATAAACAATGCCTTAACCAATCATTCAATTGCTTCAAAGATAAAGTACATGATGCATATAGGTGTTTATAGCATAGAAAAATGACGATAACAATATAGTTAGTAGGGTTAGTCTAGGCTAGGGTTAGTAAGAGTTATGGTTTGTTCAAAGTATTGGAAGTTTGTTTTATGATCAAGTTACTCAATGCACAAGGCCTTAGATCAGTACGCTCCTAGGGTATATGGAGTCAAAGAGAGGACGCAAAGGCTAAAGGACTAAGTGATAATGGTAAAACTAAGGAAAAGAGAGTTAAACTTTGAGGTGTTTCTATGGCAATGCCTCAAGGTTGAAACCCTAGGGGAGAGAGGCTCAATCAATATTCAAGCTAGGCTCAATGGAAAAAACAGCTAGCTTGAATAATGATTGACCTAAGACAAGAAGGTTAACAAGTGATGTGATGATATAGCAAGGATTCACTAGGCAAACCCTAGGAAAAAATAGCTCACCAGGTGTAGAAGAGCTAGGCCTTGGTGCATCTTTCTCCTTCTTAACTCGACAAGGAAAAAACGGCTAGGCTAGGAGGAAGGATAAAGTGTTGCAATGGCAAGGCTCTATCTTCTTCATGCAAATCAAATGGCTAAAAATATTGATGGGGACATGAGACAAGGACATCAACTAGTGCTTTTCACTTAGGGTTTGATTCAACAAAATATAATAACATATGTAAGTAAATGAAACTAAAACCATTCAATTAAGAAGTGTTTGCAGAAATTCACTTACATAAACCAAAAAAACATGTAGCAAAACCCTCGTTGTAACACCTTCCACCAAGATAAATGCCAAAAATGCCAAGTAAAATATTCCTTCAACAAGTGCGCCTCAATATTTCAGCCAATAACCCTTAGAAGGGTGCAAATTTCAGACCTCACTAATGAGTGAGTCAGAGATGATGAAAAAATGAAGGTAAAAACCCTTAATTTATACAGTAGCAATGACCTAAATTACATTTTAGGCCAAAATACCAAAATCATATTGTTTTACATTATATGTTTTAAAATTAAACCCTAATCAAGCAATAGTGAGACGTCATCCCCTTTCTAGGGTGACATTAGCCCCTTTAGGGCAAAATGCAGCCTCCTGGAGCAAGACGGTTAGCCCTCCTTGGGATTCTCCAGACTGCCACATGTGCCAAAATGGCCATATCTGCCTCCCACAACATCCATACTCCCGGTTGATGTCATGGGCCTTCCAAGGCCAACGTTCCTGTGGAGAGGGCTCATCCCCCCTAGGTACAACTCTGCTCAGCTACCTCTTGTGGATTCTTCTTCTCTTGCCTGGTACAAACGCTCTTCCCTGTCTCTGCCCCCTGCTAGGGTTTCAACATCCATCGGGTGGGCTCTTCAGCCCCATGGAGGTTCGAAATGATCATCTCCATATGTGTACCTGTCCAACGTGGTACTTGTCCATCGGTCATGATCCTACACAAAAACAACTACGCCTTCCATGGGCTCATAATTCATAGGGATCATAGCAATTTCAATCACATCTAATCATCAATATTTATTAAACACGTCCATAAAATCCCTTCACCCCAGTCTAGTGCTCAAAGAGATTATACAAGTCTGCAATACAAGTTTGGGGGAAGTGACAGGATGTCCTATTGGGCTAGTGTCTACTGGTAGAGGGATGTGTCTGGAAAGGATCAAATCCAGGTCATGTAGGTGGGTGAGGTGTATGGGGATGCCTGGACAAAAGGTGCAGTGATAGCAGGGATGGCTTACTAGTGGATGCATCTTTGGAGGGTGAGCTGCTCTTGTTATGGATGCAATGTTTCCAAGCCCATTCATGCCTTGTATCTTTATTCTTTTTCTTCCAAGGTACTAGTCAAAGGACACTTCCCTGGCTTGGTGACCAGTGGTGGCAATGTTAGCCACAATCATTTCACGGAAATGAGAAGGCTGGCTCCTGATGAGACCCCCTTTCTCTTGGCTATGCCACTAAGAGCCACTACCCTGGCGTGGTGACCAGATGCTGGTAGTGTCATACCG
>JASDQU010684445.1:103212-114880 GCA_032191745.1 Picea mariana
TCTCTTTCACCTACTCTTCTCACTGCTTTCGACAGTCGTTCGTTCCGACCACATGGTATCATTCCCTCTTTCCCCGTGCAGTTAGGAGGGAAGACCATGTGTGTCGAGGTAGAAGTAGTCGACGCATCCCTCGACTACAATATTTTGTTAGGAAGGAGTTGGACTTATGCCATGCAAGCAGTGGTTGCTACAGTTTTATGGTTCTTGTTGTTTCCACACGAGGACCGGATTGTGACCATTGATCAATTGTCTTTCTCTAGACCTGATTCTTCATTGGGGGTATCTGTGGTCCCAATGATTGATAATCCCAAACTCGGCATAGTCAATGTAGGGGTTGGTTTGTGCCCATCTTTGATGGGTACCTTCGATTACCCGCCCCCTCAAGGCGATGTCAAGTTCATATCTGACCACCATAAGGTTGAGATTTTTCAAGTTTTGTCGTTTCGCATGACTTACTTCAATGATCCGTGGATACTTCCTTCCCCATCAGCCATGATGGAAGGGACAAGGCACCCTAACATGTCCATGCCCTTGTCCGTAGACAAAGTAACATACTCTTTACTCCAGCAAGCTTTGGCCGATGCAGATCGAATTCCTGCACAAGAATTAGATCCACTTCTAGAGCCTATTTGGGCTCAAGGCTCTCTCATTGATACTAATTCATTAGACTTAGTCTTGCCTTCCGAAGAAGCAATAATTGAAGCAATGACTAGTCTGAACAAACCCTGGGACGATCTCCATCACAGATCATACTTCCTCCCAGAGTTAAGCAGAATTGAGGTCAGAGAATTCACCTTGACTATGACTGGAGATAGGTCTTGTCCTATTAATCCCTTAGCTACACATGAGGTTTATGCCGAGGGTAATATGACAACTATCGCTGAAACCATACCGATTAATTTCTCCAAAACCCCTGGCATCGTGGAGAATGTTTTCATCGGAGTTGACTGTTCCCTCGGAGAGATTCAAATCTACATCGATCTATTTAAAGAATTTCGTGATGTTTTTGCCTGGTCTTACGAGGAAATGCCAAGCATCGATCCAAAACTAGTCGAACACGAAATCATAACTTATCCGGATGCCAAGCCTGTTCGGCAGAAGCTTCGTCCAGTTAATCCTAGGAAAGCAGTAACCATTAAGGTTGAAGCTGAGAAACTGCTAAAAGCCGGTTTTATCTATCCTATCCATTTGACCCAATGGGTGTCAAATCTCGTGTCGGTCAATAAGAAACAGGGCACAATTCAGGTGTGTACGAACTTTCATGATTTGAACAAGGCATGTCCAAAAGATAATTTTCCCACACCATTCATCGACCAGAGAATTGATGAATGTGCAAGTTGTGAGGCCTTTTCTTTCATGGACAGTTTTTCGGGATATAATCAAATACAAATCAAACCCGAAGACCAGCACAAAACGACATTCATTTGTCCATGGGGTACATTCACGTATCATAAGATGCCCTTTGGTCTCAAAAATGTTGGAGCGACCTTTCAGTGGGCCATGTCCTTTGCTTTCGATGATCTCAAGCATATATTCGAGGCCTATTTAGATGATTTAGCATCTCGATGTTGCAAGAGCATTGATCATCCCACACACCTCCGACTTATCTTTGTGCGATGTCGCTACTTCCGGATTTGCTTGAATCCAAACAAGTGCAGCTTTTGCGTAACATCAGGACGTTTGTTAGGTTTCATAGTGTCAAAAACAGGGATCATGGTCGATCCTCTCAAGGATGAGGCAATAGTTCAGTTGCCTCCCCCATGCACAATCCTTCAACTTCAAAGTCTACAGGGCAAGGCAAATTTTTTAAAACGTTTCATTGCCAACTATGCCAAGATCACAAAGGGCTTTATGGCTTACTGAAGAAAGACCTTACTTTTCATTAGGATGATGCCGCTCAACGCTCCTTCGATGCATTGAAACATGCCCTCACAACTGCCCCTCTGCTTCGGCCACCCAACTATAACAAATATTTCTTATTATACATGGTTGTCGCAGAGTCCACCATCGGCATGGTCTTAGTTCAAGAAGATGATTTGCTCTCAGAATATGTGATCTATTACCTGCGCCGAGGCCTAGTCGGACCGGAACTTAATTATTCTCATATTGAAAAACTTGCGTTGGCAGTAGTCCATGCTGTTCAATTGTTCCGTCATTATGTTATGTTTCGCAAGACCACCGTCATTATCGTTGTGAATCCATTTCAATATGTGTTGACGGGATGGGTAATAGGCGAAAAGATCAGTAGATGGATAGTCGTCCTCCAGGAATTCGACTTAGATTTTGTTTCAGCGAAATCCAAAAAGTCACTGGTCTTCATGGAACTTATTTCAAAAATTCTGGTTGAGTCAGGTGATGTTATGCCCGAAGAGTCGCCTATCAGAGGAGATATGTTTTTGATCACATCTTTGGATCCCTGGTACGGAGATATACTTATCTATCTCCATACTTTGAACTGCCCCACCTCTTGTTCTCGTGATGAGCGTCACCATATACGCCATCATGCCAAGAATTATCTCATACTCGATGATACATTGTATCGAAGAGGTGTAGACTGCATCCTGCACCGATGTCTCACTCACGAAGAAGTAGTTATCGTGCTTAACGATTGCCATACTGAAGCATGTGGCGGCCATTTGTCTAGGTTGGCAACAACCCAAAATATTTTATGAGCAGGTTACTTTTGGCCGACACTAATCAAAGATTGTATCGAATCGGTCAAGAAGTGCCACCCGTGTCAGATCTTCTCTCGAAAGATGAGGGCACATCCTGCTCCCATGTTTCCTATCATCACAGTTGGTCCCTTCACCAAGTGGGGGATTGATTACACTACATGCAACCCTCCTTCAGCAAGGGGGCACCATTATATCATTGTAGCCATAGACTACTTCACGAAGTGAGTCGAAGCTATGCCAACGTTTAAAGATGATGAAGGGACTGCGGCTCTCTTTTTATTCAACCAGATAATAGCATGGTTCGACGTCCCAAGAGAGATTGTCACTGACCATGGCAGTCACTTTCAGAACCAGATGATGAACGAATTAACATCAAAGCTTGGATTGCGGCAAGAACATTCGTCACCCTACTATCCCCAAGAAAATGGTCAGGTGGAAGCTGTAAATAAATCTCTTAAGACCATCCTACAACAAATGATCAACTCAGCCAAGTCAAATTGGCATTTGATGTTATACTCGACATTATGGGCTTACCGAACGTCTGTTAAAATTGCAACCGGTTTCTCACCTTTTCAACTCGTTTACGGGCTGGAAGCTGTCTTGCCTATCGAATGTTAGATCTCATCCCTAAAATTGGAAGTACAGTTATTGCCAGACACTTCTCCACTTGAAGAACAGTTATTATACCTTGAGCGGCTCGATGAGCAGTGTCATGATGCGGCCCTGGCCAATGAGGCTAACAAACATATAGTCAAGTGTCAGTATGATCGGTCCGTTCGTCCTCGGGTTTTCTCTTAAGGTGACCTTGTCCTGGTCTATGACCAAGATAAGGACCCACTGGGGGCAGGAAAATTCAAACCCATGTGGTTTGGACATTTCATCATAAAGGAGGTTCTAAAAAAGGGCGCTTATCGTCTGGTCGAATTTGAGGGAAATGCTTTGGCGGAGCCTAGAAATGGGCTCTACCTCAAGAATTGTTACTCATATGTAGGTCACCTTGGGTAACTTTTTGTAACATATGTATAGTCTTTGTACTACTACTGTCTAGTTTCTTTTAGTATTATGGACGTGTCATTTTTTATGTTATATTTTTTCACTGTGGCAGATGTCAAGTGAATCAGAGGTGTTCATTGGGTACGCAAACGGTGCTAGCCGACACACTCGGAGGCTTGCCTCCATAGCTTGGGTAATTTTTACACCTCAAGGCTAGTTATTATCTTCCGGAGGTATATGCTTAGGCGACACCACAAACAATGTCGCCAAGTACAGTGCAGTTATTGAGTTGCTTCATTACGCCCTGTCATTTGGTATCTCTCATATTCGGGTCTATTTAGACACTCAGTTGGTTGTGTCTCAGTTAAATAGAGTCTATTGTGTTCATGATCCAACTTTACACTGACGATTCCTTAGGGTACATCTCTTAGAACGAAGCTTTGATTATATTACATATTTTCATGTTCCTAGGAGATTAAACCAAGTTACAGATACTCTAGCTAATCAAATTTTAGACTGGCATCTCACACACATATAAAAAGACATACACATAAACATGTAAATACATTTTTAAAGGAAAATATGATTCATAAGACATAAAAAGACATAAAAATCCATATATAATATCATAAGCACCAGAGTACATAGGTGGACGCAAGCACCTCAAAAATATGACCAATAACAAGTCATGGGGCTTATGCCCTCAAAAAATATATACAAGTAGTGCTCTTGGCATGTGAAAATTCTCGACTAACTAAGGTTAGGGCCTATGGGCCCTGTTGTAATGATCAACAACGTTTGCCAAATGCTGAAACAGTCAGACCCACGTCCGTGGTGCGCCGAAACATGAGGTTTCATAGATGGTGGCAGATCCTCAATCTCTGTCATAGGGACTGTGTGGGTGAGTGAGGTAAAGTTTCTCTCAACTCGTCTCAAAACACTCTCAACCTCACCGACTGGAAGCTCTCCTACTATTGTTGGTCCCCTTGCGGCCGCAGGTGTGGCCCCTAGCCGAGGACGACGCATGTTCCTCGCATAATTTGTAGGTCGCATTGGTCCCACATCTGCACATAATAGACACATATCTGTCAGATACTCTGTTATAAAAAAAAATGATATATATAAAAAAACATAAAAATTACATATGTTTCACAAAAAAAAAACGATACAAACTTACCCATCTCTCCTCGCTCCACGCCAGGAGGTGCCGGTATCTCAAGGTCTCTCGAGAAATCAATCCTAGCATAAGGGTAATCCTCTATGACTAGGATCTGTCGTGACAACCAAGCAAAGAAGTCATCATAAAAGGACTCATTGGTCCTTCCACCACCCTGTCGTGGCAATAACACTGCCCATCTGCAAACCGTAGGAAGAGAGGCCTGATGTCCTTGTACCACCACTCGAGGACTAAAACTAGGAACTCTTTCAAAGAAGAAAGAGCATAGAATCGTCCTGAACCCGAAGTTCCTCTACGTCCGCAACCAGCAATCTGTCAGATGCCTCTTCATACAATCCAGCAGTGTAGTGCTCCAGTCAAATATCTATGCATTTAAGCATTGGACTGCATAGTTCATCTGTGCACAGGACGCCTGATGTAGAGCCGAAGAACCAGTCATATGCCCAATAAGCAACACAATCGCCTACAGTGATAAATCGGTGATCTTGCTTATTGGCACCTAAGAGCTCGATCGGTCTGTACCAGCCTCACAATAAAGTCCTATCAACTCCGATATGTTATGAGGCCCTGAAGGAAATGTCCGGAAATTGATTGGTTCCCCTCTCCTAGAGAGGCTAGTAAAAAATTATATATCCTCTTTAGTAGGCACCAGTGACTGCCCCTCTAACATAAAGGCCTCTACATTAGGATGCCAATAATCAACCAAGGCATTCAGTAGCCTAGGTTGTGCTCGCATAAAAGGACATAGGAAGAATTTTAACAGCCCACATTGCATTAAGGTAGAAACAACATTGGGGTCTTCTCTGACCAATGCACTAATCTCCTCATGCTCTCTTTCCCTCCAGTGAACATACATCCTGCAAAAACCAAGTTCAGGAGGGTTAACCCTTTCTTTTTTTAAAAACAATTCCATTAAATAAAGGGTCCACGTGGGCTGTAATGATGGCAGTCGTGTGTACACGCGTGCAATTTTTCCTCTGCCCGAGTGTACACGCGGCCTGTCATAAGACAGCCCGCGTGGACCTAGGGACGACATTTTGAGGGTCGACGCCCCCCCTACAACTTGAAACTAAAAGAATAAATAAAGATTTAAATTGCAAGAGGAGAGAGTTTATACTTACTTGGCCCAAGCAGATGGTTGTTTCATCCACCGAAGCTCCCAGAATCAATTCTTTTCACAAAGGGGCGGTTTTGGCTTTTAGTCAATTTTTGAATTAACAATGGTGATAATGAGCTGCCAGCTTCTATTTATAGAGTTTTTTGGCCCTTTTTTGTCAATTTTCGGACCCTTTTGTCATTTTTTCTAAACTGAAAATCATTTAAGATGGTTCGGGAGTTTTCTTTGGATGATCAAGGGAGGTATTCCTTTGGGTATTTGGAAAATTTTTTAGATTTGGTGTTTGGACGGTCCTTTGGTAAAAAGTCATATTTTCCCAGCTCGTTGCATTTAAGTCAGGATTCCACCCTCACTTTCTACATCTTGTTGTCTTTTCCGCTTTTCCATAGGATCGATCCCACCGAGTTGTGACACAGAACCCTCATTATTGCTTTAGAAGTGTCGTAATCTGGTGGTAGAGCCTACCAGAACATGGATGGCCTAGGTAGATCCTGGTTGCATGACGGTGTCCATGCTGTCACTAACGACTATAGGCTCGGGAGTCCTCCATAGTTTTTCCTGATTACGAGTTTGAGCTTCATTTTCATGATTCCTTTTCACTCTTGACCTCACCCTCGGGACTCCCAAAAAACATAACGGGTCTTCTTTTAAGCCCTTTTTAGACCCTCTAAACATGAAAAGATTGTCGAGCGATCTTGTGGCCTTTCATGCTCATTAAACTGAAATTTGAAGTCACGCCTGTCCAATGGTAGTTTACCCCTTTTTCGGTCCAGACGGTCAACTGTACGAACAAAGGTATACTCTAAGGAACTCCAGTTCTCTAGAAGAGTATCATCCGGTATCATTTTAACACTTTTTCGAGCCTGAGGGACTAAATGTACGAAAAAGGAACCCCCACAGAGTCCATAGTTAAGCTCTTTCCAAACTCCCTAAAATTGAAAAGATCGTCGAGTGACCTTATTCTTTCACACTCGTTAAAATGGTCCAAAAGAACATTCCTGATGGAGTCCATAGTTAATCTTTTTTCAGACTCCTTAAAAATGAAAAAATGGCCGAGTGATCTTGTCTTTATCACACTCGTTAAAGTGGTTTTGAATAGACGTCTTTTCGGTGCTAATTTACCCCTTTTTCGAACCGACTAGACTACTTTCAAAAAATGTACCCCATTGGGGTCTCCTTTTATGTTTTTCAGACTCTCTAAATATGAAAAACCGTCGAGCTTACCTTCTCTGGGTTCGTTAAACTTACATCGAAGGACGTTACCATTGTGTGTTTTGTTAACTGTGAGTGCATACCTGTGTCTCTGGTCTAATGTCGGCTCCATGTTGCTCTCAACTAAACCATCTGAAGCATGCCTTATACGCAAGCCTTGTAGCACTTTGTCTCTGCGTCTTGAGACCTTTGGCCCCAGGAAGGATTTTTTCCGAGTGTCCTTGCTTAGAACATCATTCTTGTCCTTGCGCCTCGAACTCGTATGTTTGTGACACTCATTCCTCCTTTGTAACGTAACATTCTTTTATTCTTTTTCCAAAATTATTGAAAAAGACAAAAAAATCAAGTATACCCCAAAAAGAGGAAGGGAAAGGTATTTTATTTTTATTGGCAGCACAATGAGTCGCCCTTGGATAAAGCACATTTGTCTGTTTGTTCGTCAAACCCTGGGATTTAATATCACCTTAGGAAGTTGTTCTCGCTACGTTGAGTTGTGTCCTCCTCCATTTGGTTATGCTTCCAAACATATGGAGAGTTTGCGTTGCCTCCTGCCTCGTAAACTTATGTTAATGCCATGCTGCCTGAGTCTCATCATTTGTCATGCTATTGTCCAAAGGAAGTTTTTACCAAGCCTTAGTCGGCCCCTCTACAATTTGTCTCTTATCCTCACGCCCGACCATCCCAAAAGTCCAATCAAGTCTTTGTTCGAAATCAATGAAGCCTTCAGTCTGATAATCAAGATTCTCTAGTCCATGACCGACGAGCCGTCGAAGACCTCTGAGTAGTGAAGTCGTACACTCATATTACACTCCCACCCGAGTTTTGAAGATTTTGAAGTTGTTGCTCGAGCTCTGAAGACCTAATCTCCAGCCATCAGGCCTTATCAGCTTCAAGAAGATGGATACTATACATGTATATCTTTTTTATTTTGAGATGTAGATTTGTTGTGTATTGCTCGCGGCTACACTTTATATAGTTATATGACATGGATCTACGGTGTATTTTATTGGTATCCATGATTTTATTTTATCCCGAGCATGGGTATGCCCACCTCGGTGAGACAATTATTATTTTGCAGAAGGCACCTCCCAATTTCTGGTCCCTGGGCTCACTTGTTTGGAACGTTGGTGAAGATTGTTAATGTATTTCGGCCATCAAATGCTCTTCTAACCTCACACATTAGGGGGCATCTGTTGTAACCCTAATTTGCACCAGACATGCTTACTTGGCATCAGTCCATCTCAGATTCCTTCTTTGTCAAAACACTACTGAACAACTCTTCTTAAAAACCCCTTTTATAAAGGCCCACGCGCCCTGCTCCATTACTGCACGCGTGTACACGCTAGCTGACCTAAGACATCCTGCGTGTACCTACAAAAGCATAGAAAAATGAAAGTTTATGACGGAACACACAGCTTTGGGTAAGTTAACTAAACCTTTCGGCCATGCATGGCCGGTCACTCAACCAAATACCTAGCTTCTTCTAGCTTATAAAAGAAGGGTTAGGGGTCCCATTTGAAAGGAGGAGAATCATAGTAAAGAAACTATACCCGATTAAGCATTCCCTTTGTCCCAACCTTTAGTCATCATTGTGCAAAGAGAAGTATAGAGCAAAGCGGTTGGAAGACAGTGGAAGAAGATCCCAGGACCAGGATCGAGGAGCAGTAGCCGACTTTATCATTGTAAGGTATCATTGTGAAGTTAATAAAAGAATTGTTTTTCCCGTCCCACCATATGAGATTGTCATTATTAGAATATTGATTGTATGATTGATTAAATATCTAACCCGTTAGTTCATAGATCAAGTGCATGTGGAGTTCTTTGTTTGTCTTTAGTGAATGCAAGTCAGCATTGGAAGGAGAGTTGTAGTCAAAGAACGACCAAGCGCGAAAAGGGATCGACATCAAACACAAAAAATAAGGTACGTCAACTTAAGCTCTTGAGCCTTATATTTACATATGAGTAATGGGGGTTTAGGCATGGGATGATGGTAAAAAGTAAGAATCTTTAGGTCATTTCTGCATGCATGATAAAACCCTTAGTGCTAGTCCGTAGGAGGGATTTCCCACCCACAAAACAAGGGCTGGGGCTAAGCCCCGGCCCAGACTCTGCTCGAATGGAACCTTACACAAGTTTAAATAGCAGTAGGACCATATAGGTTAAGAAACTCTCATGGGAAGGTCAATAGCCTGATCCTTGCTAAGTCGTTCCCATTGTCGAAGGTCCTGGGTTCGACCCCCGTGGACTCCACAAAATTTTAAGCAATGGAGGGGGTGCCACGTTGCATCCCATGACTAGGCCACATGGCACCATATTATTCGCCACACGTCAACCACTGGTTGGTCCACGTACAGTCCAATACACCTTGCCACATCATAACCTCTGACCAGTCATCCTGCCATGCTAACAATCCACATCACCCTACCACATCAGTTGTAGGGTCTGTACGGGTTGTAGGGTCAACGTCCACGTGGCCTGTACGAACTGTATAGTTAGCAATTTTTTTTTTTTTTTGGAAAAGTGGACATAGCGCAATATCTCTCGCATATGACGTCTATTTGAACCCATTCAAGTTGCATTGGTATTGTGAGGATGAGGCCTACGCACGAGTCTTTTTTCAAGAAATTCTAAGGACTTTGATTTTTGATCATATTTTGATCCCCTGGATCACTCCTTCCCATTGGGAAGCTTTTGGACCTCCAAAAGACTACTTTCATCCTATATGAAGATGAAAGTATAATTCCCTAACCTTTCCAACCTCAATCCATCTATCTTTGCTTGGATTTGTTCCTTTAAGACCAACACGAAGGTATTCCACATTCCCTCGTTTTGACGTTCTCATCCTCATGTCAAGGATTGTATCCTCATGCAGTTCTGAAAGATATTCTGGAAATAAATCATCTATGGAATTAATTTGAACATGCTCTCCTTGATCATCAATAAAAGGAGGCTCATACAATCTCAAATTCTCAACATTAACAACTGTGTACATTTGCATATAAGAAGGAAAATCCAAACAGAAGGCATTGTTACCAATCTTTCCAAGAATCTTGAAAGGTCCATATCTAATTGGTTTCAGTTTTTTACCTTCTCCTTGCTAATGTAAATCCAAACTTCATCTCCAACTTGGAAACTGTGATCAACACGATGCTTGTCATGTCTTGTCTTGTACTTGGCTTGGCTCTTTTCCAACTATTCTTGTACCATTTGATGCACCAACTATATTTTTTCAATGAACTTCTTTGCTCTATCAATGTCATAATGCCCATAAATAGAAATATATTTCTCAAAGATAAAATCTAAAGGAGATTTTGGAAAATAAGCAAAACATGCCTCAAATGGAGATGTTTGAGTCCAATAGTGCTTAGCCTGGTCGTAAGCATGTTGAATGTAGTGTAGGTGCTCATCCCAAAGCTTAGGATGCTTGCTGCAATAACCATGAAGAAGATGCACAACTATTTTATTCACCACTTCTGTTTGACCATCGTTTTGTGGATGAAATGTTGTGCTCTTTTTTATCTTGGTGTCCATGAGTGCCCATAAGCTTGACCAAAATTTTCCAATAAATCGAGAATCTCGATCTGAAATAATGGATTTGGGCAACCCAAAATGTACCCAAACATGTTGAAATAACATTTGTGTCGTTTGTTCAATTGTAACCTTCTTCTTAGAAGGCATCAAAATACACATTTTGTTGAAACGGTCAACCACAACATAAAGATAATCATGATTTTTTTAGACATAGGTAGACCTCCTACAAATTCCATGGAAATTATTTCCCAAGGATGAGAAGGAACCAGAAGTGGAGTATACAAACCCAACTTTCTATTGCTAGCATTTCTTGTAGCACATAAAGAACATTCTCTTACATATCTTGAAACGCTTTCATTCATTTTAGGCCAATAGCAATACCTTTGCAAATTAGCCATCGTCTTGCCTACACCAAAGTGGTTAGCAATAAGAGAAGAATGTGCTTCCCTTATTATGTTGACTCTTTCACCCTGTGGAATACATAGCTTGCCAAGATGATACAAAATCTTATCATGCACATGGTAATCCAATTCCTCAACTTGGTTAGAATGACACAAAGTTGCATAAACCTCTTTAAAATCAACATCTAAAGCATATTGTTCAACATAGCTCTCATGCATGGTAGAATTATGCTTAAGAATAATTGAAGCGCTAACAATAGTCCTAGAAAGCATATCAACAACTTTGTTATAAATGTCTTTCTTATACCTTATGACCAAGTGGAATTGTTGTATAAAAACCATCCATCTGAAGTGCCTTTCTTGTTGTAGCTTTGTTTGTGATTGTAATTATTGCAATGGTTGATGATCTGTGTGTATGATAGTTTATTTTCCCAACAAATAATGTTTCCATTTTTTCACACTTTGCACCAATGCATACAACTCCTTATCGTAAGTAGGATAGTTAATCACAACACCATTAAAAGTTTCAGAATGAAAACAAATGGGCTTACCATGTTGCAAC
>JASDQU010684446.1:0-10995 GCA_032191745.1 Picea mariana
TTCCAATCTGTACAAATGTCCATCATCGAACATCCTGCTGGCCTCCTGGACAAGGCATCTGCCACGATATTCCTTTTTCCCTTGACATACTCAATGTCAAAGTCAAAGGCTTGGATCTTTGAGACTCACTTCTGTTGCCTCTCACTGAGGTCTTTCTGGTCAAGGAAATACTTGAGACTATTATGATCAGTCTTCACTACAAACCTGCTGCCAACCATATACTGCCTGAATTTGGTTAAAGCATGCATGATCACTAACATCTCCTTGTTGTAAATAGGATAGAGTCTCTCTGACTCGTCGAGCTTCCTGCTCTCAAACACAATGGGGTGCCCCCCCTGCATCAAGACTGCCCCAATCCCCACCCTTGATGCATCGCACTCTAAGACAAACGACTGAGAAAAGTTTGGAAGGGCTAGAATAGGGCATGTGCTCATAACCTCCTTCATTTTGTTGAATGTCTGCTGTGATTCCTCTGTCCAATGAAAAGCACCCTTCTTTGTCAAGTCTGTGAGTGGTGCTCCCAACTGTGAAAAACCCTTGACGAACTGCCTGTAGTAACTGCATAACCCAAAGAATCCTCTCAGCTCCGTAAGATTCTTGGGCATTGGCCAATCCACAATGGCCCTGATCTTTTCCTGGTGAACCTGTACTCCCCGCCCACTGATGATATGCCCTAAGTACAGTACTTCCCTCATGCCAAATTCACATTTGGATTCCTTGGCATATAAAGACTGTGCCTTCATAATATCCAAGACCTTCCCCAAGTGTGCCAAATGCTCATCCCATGTCTTGCTGTAGATCAATATATCGTCGAAGAATGCCAGANCGGCATGACCAAGAACTCAAAGTGTCTGAAATGGCATCGGAACGCTGTCTTCTCAATGTCTTGCTCCCTGATGCTGATCTGATGGTATCCTGAACGTAGATCAATCTTAGTGAAGAAGACTGCCCCATGTAACTCATCCATCAACTCATCTATGCGTGGAATGGGGTAACGATTCTTGATCATTTTCTTGTTGAGCACTCTGTAATTGATGCACATCCGTAATGTGCCATCCTTCTTCAGTACCAGTACGACTGAAGATGCAAAAGGACTCTTGCTGGGCCTGATGTGCCCCATAGCGAGCAATTCTTTGATTGCTTTCTCAATTTCGTCCTTAAATTTCTTGGGGTGTCTATAGGGTGCTGTAATCACAGGTGTAACCCCTGCCTCTAACTCAATCATGTGATCAAAACCCCTGTCTGGTGGTCTCCCTGGTGGTATCGGCCCAAATGTCGGCTCATAACGTCCCAGAAGCTCTCTGATCTATGGATGGTATTGCTCCCTAAGAGTCCTTTCGTGTGGTGATCAAACACTCTGCTGCGTAAGCCACATCACCGTGACGAAAGATCCGCTCCATCCTCTTTGCCGATACTGCTCGAGGTGCCCCTGTAGACATGCCTCTCAGCACAACTCTTGATCCACTGGCGTCTCTGAAGCTCATGGTCAACGTCTGATAGTTGAACCCAATCTCCCCCAATGAATATAACCACTGTACCCCTAACACGGCATCAATATCTGATAGGTCAACTACATAGATTGTGTCAGTCAGGGTGTAGTTGCCTAGTTTGACCTCTAAGTCAAGGATCATGTCCAAGCATGTCATCGTATATCCATCTGCCATTGCCACATGGAATCCCTCAAACTCCTCTGTGCGTAACCCCCTCCCGGCTATTAAGGATGCATCTATGAAGTTGTGGGTGGCCCCACCATCAACTAAAACTGTCATGCATTGCCCTTCTACCAGGCCCTTGAGCATGAGAGTGTTGTACCTGGGTGCTCCGGAAAGGGTGGCTATGGTTCCCCCTTTCACCTCTCTACGAGGTTTTGCCTCCTCCTGGGGCTGTGCCCTTGCCGATGTCTGAGGTTTCTTCGGTTGCTGCTCTGGCTCATGAGTGGTCTCAGTCTCTGAATCACTGTCTGTCGGTGCCTGAATATCCTCATCCTCCTCCTCACTACCTGATTCCACTTCAATATAGTGGATCTGTCCCTTCCCCATATATCTATGCCCGGGGACCCAAGGGTCTCTGCAGGAGAAGCAAAGCTTCTTCCTCATCAACTCTCGTCGTATATCATCATCCAACTTGGGCTTGCCCTTCCATTCCTTTAGAAGATTCTTCTGATCCTTGTCTCTCTGTGGTACAAAGGGTTTAGTGAAAGGTTTAGTTTTTGGCACCGAATCCGCCAAATCTCTAGTGTGCTGGATGGCATCCTGCAAGGTATGAGGCCGATAGGCCTTCACCCATCCTCTCAAGGGTTCTGTGAGCCCTTCTGTGAATAGCATGACCAATTGGGGCTCAGATATGTCTGTCACTGCCACTGTTACTCTCTGAAACTTTAAGATGAATGCCTCTGCTGTGCCAGTTTGTCTCAACTGGGCTAAATCTCTGAAATGGATCTCTAGATCTCTCCTATCAAATCTATCCATGAGTCTCTTTGTGAACTCTTTGTAGGAGGTGATGCGATTGTGACCTAATGTCACCAATCCGTGATGCCACCACTCGTGTGCCTCACCCTCCAAGTGTAGGGTGGTGAAACTAATGGCCTCTGCCTCGGTCATCTGGTTGAGCTTGTAGTAGGTATCTAGTTTCTGTACCCAAGCTTTGGCAGTGCATTTGGACGATTCGTCAAAAGAAGGTATGGTGAGTTTACCAACTTTTCGGATGAAGTCAATGTTATGCCCCTGCTGTTGCTTCCCTCCCCTTTGTGGCTTTCTAGGACGGTTCCTGAGTCTGAGTCCACAATACTAGACTAAGGTCATATCCTGATGAAAGTCATGGCCCAAGGCTGCATACTCTCTCCGATACTCTGCAATGTCCTCTGCATGTGTGGGCGGTCTCTGTGCTATCGGTATCTGAGCTGCTACCGGGGATGCCCTCTGGAAACTGGGAAACAACGAACATGGAATCCTACTCGCAGAGGTATATGTGCGAGTGGGTGACTGGGGTCTATTGCCTGCCCCTGAGTTCCCATGTGCTGCATGTGGGCCTTGTGTGCCCGGAATGTCTACCATAGCCAGTCTATCCGCTACCTGAGCCAAAGACTGAGACATGGTCCGCTGGCTAGCTAGCATATCACTGATAGCCTGCATGAAGGCTGCGTCTGGATCCACGGGGGTCTTACCACTGCCCTCTGGTCGCTCATATCTGTCACCTAGCCTCCTCTTTGCTTCGCGCTCGGCCTCGTGCTCTGCTCTTCTCTCTGCTTCTCTGTGCGCCTCTTCCTCTTCCTTTGAACTGGGAGGGAAGGGAGGAAAGTTAGGCCTGTCCCTTCTTCCCCTTCGCCTGTTGTAAGTGACATATTCGTCACCTATGTGCTCACGGCCATCTGGTTCTTCTGCGGTATTCATTGTCTTTAGTCATAGGCTGGCAGGACTAAAGCTCTGATACCACTGAAATATCCCTGATCCCGCTGATCAAGATATTTGCTACTGTTGTAATGCTCTGTCTCGCAGATCTGATACACTGGGGCTTTCTGGATGCGTTTTAGTCGTGTGTTTGAGATATTCTTTGGTTATTGTGAGTGCATGTTGGTTATTGCATGTGCATGTTGGTTATTGCATGTGCATGTTGCATATTTAAGGTTTAACAACATATAAAGGAGGCATGCAAAAGTAGAGAACATCAACTGCCCAATATCATGTATAATAACGGTTCGAGCATGGAAATACAATAGCCTACTGGAAATATAGAATATAAACGTCAGTCAGATCTCATGGATCAGTACTGGAATACAATCAAATAACATAAAAAATACCCGTGATCAGAAGATGATAGCAGATCTGATGCATGCACAGATAGATCGACAAAATATGCGATTCCGGAGAAATACGGTAACCGCTACTAGCTGGAAAACTCGTCCGGAGAATCGACCGTTGGAATGTGCTCGAAACTTCTCTAATAGAAGCGTCCTAGTCTCTAGACTGAAATGGATGTCTGTCGGATCTCGGATCTGACCCCTGAGGCACTGGATCTGGACCCCTGGGGGGTTTGCGCCCCTCTTGGGACACTGGATGTGCCCCAAAGGATTCCACCAACGGAATCTGCTGCTAAATGGCTCAAAACGATCATCTCGCCAAATAAGGAAATGGGTTGGAAGGATTTGTCTGGATCTGCTCTGAAACTTTGCATGCAACACCAAATGTCTGTCTGGACGAGTTGCCCTCTAAATGGCTGAATGAGTCGATCTGCAATATTCCACCATTAGAATCTGACGGTAGATGGCTCAATAGAAGCGCCCTAGTTGGATCTCAAATGGGTTGGAAGGAAACTGCAATCTGGATACGGATCTCGTGTCGCTCTCCAAACCCTCAAACTGACTTGCGCCCTCACTGGCTGAGCTGCGCACTCTGCAATGGATACTCCTGAAAAGTACGGTGAAATACCTGGATGGTATCTCCAATGGGCTAGGGTGTGTCTCTCAACACCGAAACCGATCAATGGTGGTGGTTTCCTCCAGAAATCCACAAACAGTAAGGTCGGCTCTCGTCCTCCTCTGGGAACTCTCAACATCAAATCATAACAATGCATAATGAGGAATTAGGTCAAATTCCTCCCTTTATACCTTTCCCAATCTAATTCACCATTGACCTCACTTAAGCTAGGCGCTTTTCCTCCTAAAGTGATTAATTAGTCAATTAAGTCCCCCTTTAACACCTTTTCATTCTAATTCTTCGTTGACTTAGGCTTAAGTGACTTTTCCTAAGTATTTTGGCTTAATTCATCGTTTAGCCATCAATTCCTCCTTATTTCTCCATCTTGTTCCCTGTTTGTGCTTGACTATAGTCTACGGGAAGATATAGACTACTAAGTCACTCCCTACTGGCCTACTCTTGGGAATGGGACATCACACTAAGGAGGAGAAAGATTTGAGTGAGAGGGGCGCACATTTGTTGGAGCTTGGACAAGAGGAGGGCGCACCAAAGAGTGGAGGCGCACTTGCCCAAGATCTTCACCATACATCTCAAGCTTTCTTCAAGGAGGGCGCATCTACAAGTGGGAAAAGGCAAAGGCATCTCAAGGCAAAGGCAAAGATCAAGGTAAAGAGGCTAAGGGATTAACAAGGAAAGAAGGGCGCACCAAGGCAAAGGGCGCCTTCATTCATGGGCAAGCAGGCATATCAACAAGGGACTCCAAAGCATCCAAGATTGGTTGCTATTGTACCAGGTTCACTTGTTGTAGTTTTCCTTGTTGTATTTATGCTTTGAGATCTCCAAATATATACATCTAGCTCTAACTGGTTTTCCCCGGGGGGGTGGGGGTTATCCAGGGTCATGTTGACCAAAAATACTTGGACATATCCAGGGTCATATTGACCAAAAATACTTGTGTCCAATTTCATGCATGCTTAGATGTGTAGATCAACATTTTAGAGTTGTAAATATTTAGAGGAGTGTATTTGTTTTGAGTATATTGCATGTGCTAACCATTGGTTTGAGAACGCTTGCAAGGGCACCTCAAAAGAGCACTTAACCATCAAAATTATGAGCAGAAAAGTACTTCATTGTTTGTTGTCCTAAAATAGTAGCAAATGACAGTTTTGTTGACGTAACTTAGAGCCAAACAAGAGGTCAAAGACAAACCTGTTTTGGCAACCTCATAGTACCTCATTTTTCTTCACAAAGATGATATCAAAGACAATCTTAAAGAGATGGAAAGAAAAGATGACATCAAAGAGATGGAAAACAAAGATGACCTCAAAGAGGATGTCAATTACATGAGGGAGGACCTTTTGAAGGAGCCAAGTTTCCTCCTTACCTGAAATTCACCTCCACAATGCTACCCCCGCCAGGCTAGGGATAACTAAGGAGATGATGTCTTGATGCCCGCAGGTTGAAGACATGGAGTGCCGATAGCCAGATGAGCAAATAGAGCCCCTCCCCTCACCACACATCACCATTGATCGACAACAACAACGTCCACCACTCCAACATGGCCCAGAAAGGACAATAGGTCTTGCTTCATGAGGTAACAAGTCCAGTCTCGTGGTATGTGTCATTTAAATAATTGAAGCATTTGAACATGTTGCAAAGAGTCCTTTCTTGATTATGAAAGCATTTGCTTGTAAATTATACATTTTGCCTCATTTCACCTTGGTGTTTGACATGGTTTCCTAGTAAGTGGGTCATCCTCGGGAAAAGGGTTGCTACTAGGGGGTCTCCGTGAAGGGTCATCATACCGTTCCCACACATACTTACCACTTTCCACACTTCTTCCCTTTCGTTTCCCCTCATCTTTTGGGTTTTCGGGCTTATTGACCCCAAGAAGGGCTTGTACCTCATTTCATGGGAAGAAGGAGCTAAAGGCCCAGAGATTTTGTAGCTGGAAAAAGATAAAATCCATAAATGATCCCTCTAGATGCTCGCCGTAAGGTCTCGAGAGAAATGAAACACTTCTCCATAAAAAAGAATCAAGGACCTCTTAAAAAGAACACACAATTAATAAATGTCCTGCTTGTTGGGGGAATGCATTTGTGGTGTCTTTTACTTTCCTTGCACAGGCACTCAATGTGTTCCTAACTTCAAGTGGCATTGTGGTGCTCTTTATTTTCCATTGCACATAGCACTCAATGTTTTGGACCATAATAAATTAATTGCAAATAAAAGGGCTTGGAAAAAGGTTGCATTGCAAACAAGGGATGCAACACACCCTCTACAAAGGAACCCATAAATGAGACAATATGAGCCCTTGTATGTCAAGAAACCCCATGCCCAAAAGTCATACCCCCATCCACCTCGTACTCTTTTACATGACTTAGAGAGGGTCTTCTTGAGAAACACTCCTTGACTTGGTGATTGATCTACCCAATAGGGCACTATGACAACCCTCCTATACTTAAATTTGGCAAATTTTATAGGGTCTTTGAGCAATTGTTTAGTTTGAAAAGGGGGTATTTAATGCACATTCTCGAGTGGTTCTTTTATTAAATATGGCTTACTGGGCATGATACATGTGACTTGTGGACCCTTGGAGGGCGTACTTGCTTGTCTTTCCAGGACCTTGCCGAGTGGAAAGCCATTCCATGAAGGAACTACGCCATTTTGACCCTCATGGGGGGTTGAAGACCCAAGGATGGATGCCATTCCCCACAAGATGGGCAAAGGACCCCGAAGCTCTTGTGCACATGAGGTGATGAACGTTGTCTTTGGAGGGCACTTTGACAACACTAGAAGATGACATCGTATCACTTTGCACTTGAGTCTTGGACGTTGGCCTTTGGAGGCCTAGGCTGTCAACTCCTAAGCCCTTGATGTCGTGTGGAGGCTAGGGTTTTGGTGGGCTTGATGGTATCAGACGTGATGTGATGTGGTTTGAAGGAAGGAGAGGCATGGCATGACACTCTAGCACATGAGAGCTTGACACATGGCCTTTGGAGACCCAATGATTTGCATCTTGAGGCTCAACGTCTCACTTTGAGGCTCAACATCACCCTTCTAGGGCATGATGTCACCTTGTTGAGGGTTTTACTTTATCTGAATTTTATTTTGTAAGTTGTAAAGGAAAATAGAGGGGGTCGACCCTCTTTTAATTTGTGGTTGACATTTTTGTGTGGACAAATTGGTTTATATGGCCTCATATAAATAGAGGCCATCTCATTTTCATTTTAGACATCAACTCACTTGAGAATTACATAACTTTTGGCTGAAATTTTTGCCCTACTTGGGCAATTCTCTCTCTCTTGTCTCTTGTGCAAAATGGATGCTTTACTAGTCTATTGATGGAGGAAAGGCTAGCGACTTCTCTTGGATACTTGTTCTTGGCAATTTGGTGGAATTTCTTTGATAAGTAAGGGTTTTTCATGCTATCTCTTGGATTAGGCAAGGAATGTCTGAAATTTTGTGTGTTTCTTCTTGATTTCAAGGTTATTTTGTCAAACCCTTGGAGGAGTATAAGGGCATACACCCTCCATCAAGGAATTTCCCTTTTATTGTTATTGAGAAGGCTTAAAGGATTGCTACAAGGAGTAAAAGGGCTTACACCCTTGTAGCAAGACCTTGCTAAGGTTTATCTTCTCTAGGAAGTAAAAGGGCTTACACCCCTAGATGAGTGCTAAACCCTAGCTCATAAACAAGAGACTCCATTACCCAATAGATAAATACATTGATCTTTGCATTAGAGATTGAATATTTTTGCATTTGTAAACATGATTTCAAGGAGATTGAATTGTTCAAGTTTGGAATTAAAATTTACATGCTTTAAGCTATCTTGTGCCCTAAGGGCATCTTGAGTTGCCAAGTAATTAAACTGTTGTAACAAGCATTAAGTTACAGCCATTAGGGCTCCAACAAACTCACTCTTTTATCACTCTTTACTCACTTTTCTACCGTTGAAATTCACTTGCAAGATGTCATAATTGATCTACTGTTAAAGAGCTATTGTTTGGGTGGCTTATTTGTTGATTTTAGTGGCTAGAAATTGCTCCTGTAGAAAAAGTTTGCTACATCCATAAGGCTGTTATAAAACTCTACCGATAGCACTCGTTAACAACCCTCTCTTGCTATCAAAGTCTTGGTTTAAACATTGGAAGATTGTCTAGTGATAGCTAGCTTTATTTTCCAACATCATATACTTGATTTTGATGGTTTAATTTGCATCTGTCATAACTTCTTTACTGTTGATATATATTTCCATACTGCTGCAATTTTAGCACAACAAGGTTTCTTGTTGATTACCCATTGGTTTTGAGGCTTGTATCATCATATATTGTCTTGTTTGGGCAGGTCTAACATTGTTTTTCAGGTACACAACCTTGTCAACCATTTACTAACTCCTAAGATTCTTTCCCCAAGCCTCATCCTCATCCCTTGACTTATAGGGGTACTCTTCGAGCACCTTGCTTCTCCCATCGCAATCCCCTAGGGTCACCCATGAAGCCTCCCTTGTGTTGGACTCGTCCTTCACTAAAATGAAGGGAGTATCTATTGAAGCGATAGTCATAGGTATTCCCAATTGTGTCACACACTGGTGGCTTGGGTTAGGCTTTGCCCAAACTACAAACTCTGCGATAACACTGTTGCCGTCCTAATACACACTTGCAAACGTGAGCTAAGTCCTGCTCACTTAGTGTGTCCTTGGAGGCACAATGCCTAGGTTCAAAGCCCACGCTGTCACTTTGACTTGAACCTCTTCCGTCTAGGCTTACTCCTAGGGAAGCCAAGTGGGGTAGACCCTAGTTACTATGTGAATTATTAGATGAATTCTAGGAGTTAATTTTAGTTTGTTAAAGGTGAAGGGAAACTAACCTATATGGCAAGCAACAATGCAAATGCAAATCTTTCAATGAGAGTCAAACCTTTCCCTAAGTCAACTATGACTAGTGCCTAAGGTTGGGCAAGGGGTCAATTAGATTATACAAGAATTAAATACAACTATACAAGATACAAACAATGCTATGGGATATAACAAGAAACTACGTTACAATTAAGATATACAAATTGAAATACCAGATAGTTTACAATGAACAAGATGAACTAGTTAATTACACAATATACATGAAAGAGATAGTTAGATAAATGAAACATTCAACTTACAAAATGAAATAATGAAATATATCATACACAAAACTTTGTGAAATGGAAATGATTATAGATAACGATTTTACAAATACACAAGGGAAATTAGATTATACACCAATCACATGAGACACCAAAATGTAGAGATGCTTGAAATGTGAATCACTTGAAATACCCAAATGTATGAAAAGTGAATTGCCTTAACTGTGATTGTAAAACTTGAAATGAAATACTTTCTTGAAAAGGACTTGTTTGGAAAATAAATCACACCACCATAAATTTGCTTGCAAAATGAAATTGAGATGCTATGTTGTGAGATTGCCTTGAAACATGTATTGCAAGTGTTATGAATGTAGTGTGTAGTTTAATTTTAATAGATTTTAAATGTCACTTTGATTAAGGGATCAAGTTTGATAGATTGAGTCCTAAACTATGTGAGTACCCCAAAACCATTATTGTTTTGACCAAAAGGGAGTGCTGGGTGCTCAAGAAGTATGGCAACAAGACCTACCCTAGCTCCGCAGGTCAAACCCAAAGTTTCAAGGTACTCCACCCAGAGGACGCTGAGTGCCATGAGATCGTCCCCGACCTAGCACCCCGAGCTTCTTTCCAAGTCTTTGATTTTATGGTGCAAAAACAATAATTGGTTGTGGATGCCTAATTACTACCTCCAACCTTTGCCCTTTCTTGTCACCCAGGATCCAACTAAGTGGCAAAGGGAGAGAATACGGGGCAAACGTTGGGACATAAATTTTACTTGAGCAATGATTTTAAATTAAAACAAGCCCTCTGTTATTGCAAGGATGGCTTATGCCAATTTGCAAGATGGGGAAAAATAAATGTATGTGAAATGTTTTATTAGTTTGCCTTTAAAAAATAATGAAATTAGTTTATTGCTTTACAAAACAAATGAAATTATGGTTGCCTCACAATTCCGGTCATGTGGAGGCACAATGCCTACCGTTTGACCAATGTGGGTATAAATAAAGAATTAAAATTAAATTGCTTGAAAGAATGAAAAGACTTGAACTCAAAACTACTCCAACAATGGCACTAGTGGAGGCACAATGCCTACCGTATTGGCCAAGTTGGGTATCATGTAAAAAATAGAAGAATTTTGAAAATGAAAATGAAAACCCCACAACTATGGCACAAGTGGAGGCACAATGCCTACCATTTTGGCCAAGTATGGGTGTAAAATGAAAAGCAATAAAGGGAAATCCTAACTATTACAATATCAGATTTTTATGTAAATTTACAAGAATGCCACCTGTTATCGCACGGTTTGTAGGAAAGGTCCAAGGGCTTGAAACCGGCGTAACAGGAGCTTCCCCACCCACTGTCACCTCAATGGGGAGCTCTTTCTATTCAGGAGGGAAAGTCCAAGGGAGACGTCCCTAAGGCAATCTGGATAAAGGAAAGGGTAAAGGGTAAAGACCAAGTC
>JASDQU010684446.1:11095-56222 GCA_032191745.1 Picea mariana
AGGCCGGTAGTGATGGAGGCTGGTACTGCTTGGCAGGACAAAGCTGGCTGAGAAGAAGAAGATGGGTCCTCCAGGACCATGCTCAGGTCGCTCCTGCTCTCGGTACTTCATGTCTAGGACCATGTGGGCCTCGAGACATGATCTCCTAGTTATCCCTAGATATCGGGGATAACACCACCCAAGAGACTCTAAAGGGTGGCTTACAACTATATAGAAGATGTAGGAGGGAAGGGAACTTGATGTCCCAACTTAAAAATGCCCTTTGGAGGCCTTTAGGGCTAAATCACTTGTAGCAACTCTCCTTTGTTGCTAAAAATCTGCATAAAATATGTCAAAGGATACTATCTTGTGTATGCTACAAAACCGTGAAACTTGTTAAGTTTAGTTAGCCCAATGATACATAAATTTAAATGGAAAATTTGAGATTGATTTTGAAACTTTTAGAACCCATTCCACATCATAACAATAAGTAGAAAAGAGAATGAGAAAGAAAAGAAAGGTTAGATAAATCTTGGAAACTTTGAAACGATTAAAAGAGTTTGGCTTTCCACTCTAAAGCCACTCTTCCAATCCAATAGTGATTCCCCAAAGCTTGCCTTTGCTAGACAAGAAGAATAGAGGTGAGAGCATCCAAAGAAGCTTGCAAAATACTTTCCAAGTTAACTAAGGAACTACCACAAAATCAATAGCAATACTACTACCAATAGCACCCAATACAAAATACTTTGCTTCAGTTTCTAAATACAAGCTAATGAAAGCAAAATGCAAAACAATGGAAATATATCACCTCACAAGAATAAGATGGATACACCAAGAAGACTCCCAATGCACACCATAGATTCTCCAAAGCTTCCTTTATTATCCACCAAAATATCACCACAAATACTTGTAGCAAGATTCATACATGAGAGAGCATGAGAAAGAGAGGAAGAGAGGAAGAATTTTTGCATAATAGACTTGCTATGAGAGGATATGGTCAAATGAGGAGGAGAGGCCTCGATTTATAGGAAAGGAGGAGGAGGGAGCCCACTTGGATGGGCTCCAAGTGTCACCCATCCAAAGAAGGAGGGTCCCATCAAAGAGAGCAAGTGGGAGGATGAGGGGTGAGTTGGGAAGGGGGAAACCCCTTTCCCTATTATTTAAAAGTCAAGTGGGGTCAAGTGGGGAACTTTCCTAAAGTTTTAGGGGTTCCCATGGTGTATTTCATTTTTTATGAAATATGAGCAAGAGGGGGGGTGCCCCTCTTCTAGGAGAATGATAAATGTGGGTTGTGGGTTAGGCTAAGGGGGTTTTTCTAAGTTGGAAAATGTTTTCTCAACTTAGGAAAGGCTATTGGGACACATTTCCCACACTCTCTCATGACTTTTACAAAATTCAACAATTTTAATTAAGCCAATTACATGCTGATTTTTGACTGACTTTGACTCCTCATGGACAAAGACCGAGCAAAACTTGTCCAAATGAGCTAAGACTTGGTCCACGGGTGTAGGGGTGTATGAACCATTTGATTTGAGTACTCATACCCCTATAAAAAATGCCCAAGGACCACTTTTTTACATTTTACATCGAAAATAATTAAAAATCCCTAGTTTGCGGGAATTTTAATTATAAAAAAACTCCTATCAAAACTTAATGGAATTCCGCGAGACTCTAGGAAATGTCTAACATGGTCATTTACAACACTCCTAGACCTTAGTTACATAGGTCTCGTCCATTAGAACGCCTTTCACTACTTTGGAGAAATTATTGTGGGGAGTGAAAAACTCGAGGGAAATTAATAAGGCTGAAAAGCCCAATTAATGACCTGAGGATAAAAAAGACTCAGTGAAAGGAACTCTCCTAATGAAGAAATCCTAATGCAACTGACTTAAACTATGATCCATGTAGACCTATTACATTATTATCCCACGCAGCGGAGCGGAAATTCCAATTACAACAAAATGTTGAAGGTCAAAACTGCCTTGTAGAACCAACAAGTCTTCAACTTGGTAGCACCATCAGGTGCATATCTTCATGTTACATGGAGTTGACCCCCTAGTTGAATAGGTGGTCAACAAACACACAAGAAGAAGATAAGGAGAACAAGAAGATTGAGTCCCGGAAACTCATTCATCACTCCAAGATCCACATTGTCATGGGTTCAACTTGGGGCCAAGAACTACTTCATTCTTAAGAATCAAGATTGATATGAGGAAGTTTGATGGTAATGATGCCATAACATCGATACCTTAGATGGAGCAATTCTTTGATCTAGAGGAATGCTTAAAGTAAAAGGCCAACTTAGGACTATGAGGCCCAAATGTTGCAGTCCAAAAAAATTGGATGAAGCTTGTTACCCCCTCTCACCTAGGGGTAACTAGAGGGGAACATTCTTCATGATTCATGTTATCGCACGATTAGTACTTGTGCAAAGCCCACCACAAGTACCCCAAATCTTGCGTAACTAAAGGAAATCCTACCACTGTCACCTTAGTAAGAAATCCCCTCGTTTTAGTGATGGAAGAGGTCCACCACAAGGGAGGCTTTCCTGGTGACCTCAAGAGATCAAAGTAGAAAGTATTGTAGCCAAGCCTACCGCCCTCTCTCTTGATCACCTAAGTCAAAGTCTACGTCTGTGAAATTGAAGAAGAAAATGATATTTCGGGTACCTGCCTGGAACAAGAACAATTATAGCATATGTATAGTGATTTCCAAGTACCAATATGTTATTAACACCTCAAGAGATAGTAGAGAATGAAAATTTATCAATGATGCTACAAAATTGCAGCAATCATAACAGTTTACAACAGCAATTATAACTTTGTAATAGCAGAAAGGAAATTAAATCAGAATTGCATGAAATGAAAATGAAAGTTTAGCATATATCCAATAGGTCAATTCCAACTATTCCAAGTAAATTTTGAGTATGTTAGCTTGTTGTTGGACTAGTGTATGCAACAAAATGAAGTGAATTAGATGTCTATAGCAAAGTTTTGCAACAAAAGCAATGAATTTAGCGAGTTAGCTTAGGTTAGAGTTAGGAAAAGTTAGTAAAAGCTTTAGAGAGTAAGAATTGATGATTGTTTGATCACTTTCTTTCACAAGAGAGAAAGTAAACTGGTGCCTTTAAGGCTTATGGAGTCTTTTACAACAGCAATATAATGTAATTGGAGATGGTGATAGCAATGTCTAATTGATGGAGCTTGAAGTCTAAGGTGCTAGCACTTTAGGGCCTTGTGAATCCACTAAAACCCAGCAAGATGAACCATAAGATTCAACAATCTTTACTACCCATAAATTTATTTAGCACATTTAAATTTCTAAAATTGCTAATTTACAGTTACAACTAGGTTTTCTTCACAGAAAATAAAATCGCACAATAGAAATAAATACTAGGAACATTGTAGAGAGTAACAACAATCACATCACATGAGAACACCAGTATTTTTGGGTAAAATAACCCTGGGAAAAAACCCAATATGGGAAAACTCGTTCTTCAGTTTGTGGATTTTATTATTGCAGCAGAAAATATAGAGATCTCTTACAGAGTAGATCGAGTGACAACAATGGTTGAGGAAACCCTGACGAAAATTCTTCTCAACACTTGTACGACCCTCTCTAAACCAAATTGAACCCAACAACACAAAATTGACCCAGCAAATGAGCCTCTGTGAAAATCGCATGACCAAGTTGCGTTGTCTCTGCATCACACGTGCGACTCTCTCAGATTTGTAGTATGGTCTCTACAAATGGTTGATAAAACCAATCGATCCACCTGCTAAAACTCTCCTTCGTCTTCTCTGCAACTCTTCTCCAACAAACCCTTGAGCGAATCTCCTCCTCTTGTTGAAACTCGCCCTCTCTCAAGTGAATAATGCACCCTCCTAGACAAATCGATTTCCTTATACCTCCATGAGCAAGTGAAACCCTAATCCCAAAATGATTAAGGGTTGAGATTAACTCTCTCCCTCATGATGAGATGAATGGCCAAGATTAAAAGACCACAACTTAAATTATTTTTCACTTGAACCTTAGAAAAAAAAGGTGCTCAATAAGTCAACTGAAGAATATAACACATCAACAGTCCTTTTCCTAAGTTAGACATTAGGAAAAGTTAATTAATCAACTTAGCCCCTGTTTCATTGTCCCCCACCATGCTAGGACACTACAATCTAGTGGAAGACCTTCCTTGCTACATTATCAACACTCCTTCTTAGCGAGGAAGGGATTCTGCCTCAACCCCATCTGATCCATAAACTTCATGAACTTTTGTTTGCTCAGTGCCTTGGTGAAAATATTTGCCATCTGTTCATCAGTCTGTATGTAGTCAAGCCTCACGGATCCTCTCTGTACACAATCCACGATGAAGTGATACCTGATATCAATGTGCTTGCCACGATCATGAAACACAAGATTCTCAGAGAGCTTGATGCAACTCTGATCGTCTCAGTGAATCACGGTAGCCTCTAACTCCTGCCCGAACAATCCCAAGAGTAGCTTCCTCAACCACAGTGCCTCACATGTTGCTAAACTGACAGCCATGTACTCCTCCTCAGCAGAGCTTAATGCCACTGATCTCTGCTTCTTGTTGAACCAGGAAATAATGCTCGATCCAATGTTGAAACAATAACTCGAAGTACTCTTTCTGTCTTTTGCACATCCTGCCCAATCAACATATGCAAAGACTGTCAATCTCACTTCACCACTATGCTCATACAATAACTCGTACTCCATTGTACCTTTAAGGTAGCGAAGCACATGCTTCTCAACAATCCAATGTACTCTCCGAGGGTCCACCATGAACTGAATCAAAGAGTTCACTGCAAAGATGATATCTGACCGAGTGTTGACCAGAGACATGAGCGATCCAAACAACTGAGGATAGACAATGGGGTCTACTGTCTTTGAATTCGATGCATCAATCTTCCTTCAGTTTGTGACTAGAGGTGTGGACATGGGCCTACAATTTCTTATCCTGAACCTGTTATCGCACAGTTTGTAGTTGGAGTAAAGGACGAATGGAAGATGGGCAAACTGGCGAAACTGAGACTATCCTACCACTATCACCTCAATAGGATAGCTCTTTCTGTTTAGGGTGGTATGCCCAGGGTAGACGTCCCCGATGACCTGGGGTTTTGAGAAGGGAAAGGTTTAAAAGGCTGAGTAAAGTTTTCCCCCTCACAAGTCACCACCGATCAGAAAGTCTGGCTTAACAACCAATAAAGTTAAAGATAACCGGAAATAGTAACCAAAAGTGTACCTGCCCGAGACAAAGCAACAAGGAAACTATACATGCGCAAGATCACTTGCTTGGTTAGTACTTCATATAATCAAGGACTTCTGATATAAAGCAATTTGATAGACAACATTGATGAAGCAAGTCAACGTGTACAATAGTAATGATTACAATATATATATCACTTCTCAATAAATGCTAATGAAGCTTCACAATAAGCAATGGCAATTTATCATCAATGTAACAATATCAATACTAGAAGCAACGCCTTAGCCAATCTTTTAACTGCTTTAAAGACACAATAAATGCTACATGGATATGTTTATAGCACAAATAGATGATGGCAGCAATAGGGTTAGTAAATATTAGTCTAAGCTAGGGTTAGAAGGATTAGTAGTTGTTCAAAGTATTGGATGTGTGTATGATCAAGGTACTCAACATAGAAGGTCTAGAATCTAGATCAATGCGCTGTTAGGGTAAATGTAGTCAAAATCACTGCAAAAGTTGAAGGGCCAAAATGATAGTGATGGGGCTAGAGACAAGAGGGTTTGATGTTGAAGTGTTGCTAGGGCAAGGCTTCAACAAATCAAACCCTAGGGGAGACGACTCACTAAGGTGTAGTAAACCTAGGCCTTAGTGCGTCTTCCTCCTTCTCTAGCTCAAAAGACAAATTTAAATGGCTAGCTTGAGTAATAAATGGTAGGGCTAAAGACAAGAGAGTTAGATGATGAAGTGTTGCTAAGACAAGGCTTCATCAATAAAACCCTAGGGGAAAACGGCTCACTAAAGTGTAGAAACCCTAGGATTTAATGCGCTTTCCTCCTTCTTTAGCTCAATGACAAGATAAAAACGGCTAGCTCTGAAGAGTGGATGGTAGAGTGTTGCTATTGCAAGGCTCTAACATAAATCTTTAGCAAAATAAATGGCTCCTAGCATAACTTAGTAGGGACATGAAACAAGGACACCAACATGTGCTTGTCCCCTAGGGTTTAATCCAACAAATTATCATAACAAAATGCAAGTAAAAAATACCATAACCATTCAATAAAGAAGTGTTGCAGAAATTCACTTACATCCACCAAGCATTCATATAGCCAAACCCTAGTTGGTAAACCTTCCACCAAGAAAATGCCAAAATAGCCAAGAAAAAGCCTCCAACAAGTGCGCATCAAAATTTCAGCCAAAACCGTAAAGGAGGGCGCAAATTTCAGACCTCACCAAGAGTGAGTGAAAGATGATGAGAAAATGAGAGTTAAAACCTTCAATTTGTACCATACCAATGACCTTAATTTAATTTTAGGTCACCCAAAAGGCGACATGGCCAAAATACATAATAATACCGTTTTTACATTAAATGTCACAAATTAAACCCTAATCAAGAAAAAGTAAAGACGTCATGCCCTTTCTAGGGTGACGTTAGCCCTTTTTAGGGCAGCATTGGCCTCCTGGAGCAAAGCGTTAGCCCTCCTTGGGCCTCTCCAAGCTGCCACACGTGCCACAATTGCCATAATTGCCTCCCCAAAACGTCCATAATGATGGATGACGTCATGGGCATCCTGGGTAACGTCATGGGCCTTCCAAGGCCAACGTTCCAGTGGAGAGGGCACAACCCCCCTAGGTAAGGCTCTGCCAGGGTGCCTCTGTGGAACGTCCTCCTCTTCTCCTGTGCAAACCCCTATGTCTTGTCTTTGTCCCCTGCTGGGGTCTCATCATCCATCTGGTGGGCTCTTCAGCCCCATGGAGGTCCGAACTAATCATCTTCCCATGTGTACCTGTCCAATATGGTACCTGTCCGTCGGGTATGATCCTGCACATCAACAGATACGCCCTCCATGGGCTTATAAGTCACAGGGATCATAGCAATGTCAATCACATCCAATCATCAATTTTATCAAACCTGTGCATAAAACCCCTTTTACCCAGTCAAGTGCTCAAAGACATTACACAAATTTGCAAGCCAAGTTTGGAGGAAGTGACAGGACGTCCTATTGGGCTAGTGTTCACTGGATGTGGGAAGTTTCCGGGAGAAATCAAATCCAAGTCATGTTAATGGGTGAGGTGGATAAGGGATGTCCTGACAAGGGGTACAGTGGTAGCAGGGAAATGCATGGTTTACCTGTGGGTGCCTTTGTAGAAGGCGAGTTGCACCTGTCCTGGATGCAAATGTTTCCAAGCCCATTCATGCCTTTTATTCTTTATTCTTTATTGCTTTTTCTTTCAAGAAGCTAATCAGGGGACACTGCCCTGGCGTGGTGACCAGTGGTGGCAATATTACCCACAAGCACTTTCACGGAAATGAGAAGGCTGGCTCGTGATGAGACCCCCTTTCTCTTGGCTATGCGACCAAGAGTCACTACCCTGGCGTGGTAACCAGCTGCTAGTAGTGTCATACTTCTCTGCTCATGGACCTAATAGGTTGGCTTGTGATGAGACCCCCTATCCTCTGACTAGGTCTTGTTTTATTATTTTTTATGGGTCCCTCTGTTTCTTGCTGAGAAGTCTTTTACTGCTTTCTCGGGGATCACTGGGTGAAGCATCTCGAGGTTTTATTTTTAGGCTTTTATCTCTTGCCAGCTGCTTTTACCTTCTGGGCCTTTAGCCCCTTCTTCCCACAAGGTAAGGTGCAACCCTTAAATAATTGGCCAACCCAATGTCCGTACTAGTGTAAAGGGATGGATGAGCGGGAAGTAAGATGGAAAGTGGTAAGTATGACGGAAGCGAACGATGACTTTTCAGAAATCCTCCCAGTGGAAACTCAAAACCTATGGGCACATGCTTACTAGGGCATCCTGTCATCCCCCCCAGACATGGTCAAGTGGATAAATATAAGATCCAAGCACCTGTTAGAAACAAAAAGAACTAAATGCACATATTGAAAGGTTTTGAGGATTAGAGTGACACATACCATGATACTCAGACTCATTACCTCATGGAGCAAGATCCATCTCTGCCACAAGACCAAGCCGAGGTAATGGATGTTGCTGCTGCTAACAAAGTGGAGGCACTAAAAGGAATAAAAGATGGGCCCTCCAGGGCCATGCCCAAGTCGATCCGGCTCTCGGTACTCCATGTCTAGGACCTGTGGGCCTCGAGACATAATATCCTTAGTTATCCCTAAAAGTGGGGGATAACAGAACCTACACAAGATCTCCACTATGTACTTCCCCTCTCCCAAGAAGAAGCACCCATCCTGCTACCAGACCTCCAGACCAAGGAAGTAATGCATCAACCCAAGGTCTTTCATCTCAAACTCAACTGCAAGATTTGGCTTGCAGTCTGCTATCACCTGCTCGCCCCCTGTTAGAAATAGTTCATCTACATACAATACCAATATGAGCGGTGCCTCCCCTGTAAGAAAATACAATTTCGGGTCCACCTCACTCCGCGGGAAACCCATATCCCTCAAGTAGTTATTTATTCTCGAGTACCATGCCTGAGGTGCCTGCTTGAGCCCATACAAGGCTCTCCTCAATCTGCAAATATGCGTCTCCCTATCACCGACCTCGAATCCCTCTGGCTGCTCAACATACACTTCCTCCTCAACGACTCCATTGAGAAAAGCATTCTTCACGTCCATCTGATGAATGCGCCAGCCCATCTTTGCTGCTAATGAAATAACAGTCTCGATCGATGAATACCTGGCCACCAGGGTGAATGTCTCCTCATAGTCAACTCCCTCTCGCTGTGAAAACCCCTTGGCCATGAAGCGCACTTTGTACTTGTCAACACTTTTGTCTGCTGCATGCTTGACTTTGTAGATCCACTTGGATCCTACCACCTTCTTTCCCTCTGGCTTGGGCACCATCTCCCATACATCATTTTTCATAATGGAGGCATATTCCTCCATCATGGCCTCCTACCACACTCCATGCTGTGCAACCTGCTCATAACTGGAAGGCTTTGCATCAATAAGTTGTGTCATTAGTGCCATGTACCCAAGTCTCTCTAGTGATTTACTTTGTCTGAAAGTTCTCTCTGGAATCCATGCCAGTCTAGAATCACTAACTGTAGACTTGTACCTCTTAGGCTGTGGCCTAGTTTCCTGCTTTTGTGGAATTGCATCACGCTCCTCGTCCTCATCATCATCTGACTCCTGATGATCTTGTCCGATAGTCTCCCTCTTAACACCTATACTTGATCTTGTACCCCGTGTCTTCTTCTGTGATCCTGTGCTCTGACCTTGTTCCTCTTCTGTCTTGACCCCTGAGTCATGTCCCTGCTGGTCCTCTGAATGTGTTGGAAAATCTCTCGACCTCCTTAATGCACACTCCTCCTTGAACTGTACATCCCTACAAACAATGATCTTTCTATGTGTCGGCACAAAGATCCTGTAGGCCTTGGAAGCCTCGCTATAACCAACTAAAATCCCCTTGTTTGCAGTGGGGTCCATCTTTTTCTTCTTCTCCGAGGGGACATGACAGTAACATATGTTGCCACAGATGCAAAAATGACTCACATCCGACCTAGTACCAGTAAATACCTCCTCAAGTGTCAACTTCCCCAAAACTGTGTGGGGACTCTTGTTCTAAATATAAACAACAGTGCGACTAGCCTTGGCCCACAAAAACAATGGCAAACCCTGATCATGTATCATCGCCCGTGCTACTCCGACTATGGTCCTGTTCTTCCTCTCAGCCACTCCATTCTACTGAGGATTGTAAGGAACAATGAGTTCCTTCTTGATCCCTGTTGCTGCGCAATAATCCAAAAACTCCTTGGAGGTGTACTTACCCCCATTGTCGGATCACAACACTCGAATCTTCCTGCCAGTTTGGTTCTCAACTAGAGCTCTGAACTCCTGAAATTTGTCGAAGACTTCATCCTTAGCCTTTAGGATGTATATCCAGGTCTTCCTAGAGTAGTCATCAATAAATAGAACAAAGTATTTGAAGCCACTCACTGACTCCACGCTCATCGCACCACATACGTAAGAATGTATCAAGTCCAATGCTCCCTTGGACCTGTGCTCGCTCGGTGGAAATGGCATTCGGGCATACTTGCCCATTGCACAACCCTTGCAAGGGTCATGTCTCTCTGTTGTGAACTTAGGCAATCCAGTGACTGCCTGTCTCAAGTGTCCCAACGCTCCAAAGTGTATGTGCGCCATCCTCCTATGCCACAACTCACCCATGTCTATGGTTGTACTGATCAATGCTCTTCTGGGCTGAAATTGTAGTTTGTACACCTTCTCTTCTCGAACCCCAATCATTTTGTCCATCTTCTTGCTTGACCCTGTTGGCTTGACGAACACCCTTCCCTTACGGAAGGTGACCTCATACCCTTTATCCTCTAGAGTAGAGACTGAGATGAGGTTCTTTGTCAACCCCAGAACATATAGTATGTCAACAAATCGAAGTGGCTTACCCGACTCCCTCTAAAACGAAATTGTGCCAACTCCTTGCACCTTGTGGTGCCTGTCATCTCCGAGCTCTATAGCTAGATTCACGCCTCCCTCCTGTAGCCTAGTGAAAAACTCTTTGTGCCCTGTCATATGACAAGATGCTCCGCTGTCAACAAACCACTTGTCTGAGACTGTTGCGCTAGACATACATGCTATGAAGCAAAAATCCTCCTCAAAGCTTTTGGAAAACTCATCCACTACTGCAGACACTGCCATCTGTGGTTGGTTCTTCTTCTTCTTCTCTAGACACTATGAGGCAAAGTGTCCCATCTTGTGACACTAGAAGCATTTGACTTTAGAGAAGTCAATGCCCTTCTTCTTTCCACCTTTCTTCTTTGCTTTTCCCTTGCCTTTGCTTGCAAGAGCCAAACCCTCCTCATCCACAATCTGTGGTGAAGATGATGATCCTGACTGACCAAGTCTGATCTCCTCTTGCACAAAATTGTCCCAAAGGAGTTGCCATTCAGGGAGCTTCTCTCGAGCTACAACTCCATAGACAAATACGTTCCATGACTTTGAAAATCCATTAAGTGCTACATGCACTAGCTCAACATCCTCTGTCTTCTCGCCTGTTGTAGCGAGCTCATCCTTGATATGCGTCAATCTGGTAAGGTATGGAACCACACCCTCGCCCTTGGCCATCTTAGAGCTACGTAATCTCTCACACAACACCACTACCCCATTCTCATTCTTTGGCTGGTAGAGGTCGCTCAAATCTTTCCACATATCCTTTGTGGTATTCTTTCCTGAGAGATGTGGGATCACATGATCTTTAATCCCATCAAGAATTAGGCTCTTTTCTTTAGCCTCACCCTTCTTCCAGATGGCTAGTTGAGTTGCATCTGTAGGAGTAGTTGCAGTCTCTGGTGTATGTTCAAGATCATTCACATCCAACACCATAGTCATCCTTTCTTTCCAGGTGGGGTAGTTCTAAGCCCCTTGTAGACGATCCTCAACCCTCAAACTCATGGCCATTTCTGAAAGTGTTGGTGTTCCTGTTCAAACCCTCACGACTCAAACCCTTACGCTGCCTTACTCTAGCGCTTCAAACCCTAGCGTTGCTTTGATTTTGTGCCTTAGATCTTCACGATCCACCTAGATCTCAACGATCTACCTCTGATATTGCTTCTTCAACAATCCTTCTCTAATACCACGTGAATCCATTAAAACCTAGTAAGACGAACCATAAGCTTCAACAATCTTTACTACCCAGAAATTTATTTAGCACATTTAAATTTCTGAAATTGCTAATTTACAGTTACAACTAAGTTTTCTTCACAGAAAATAAAATCGCACAACAGAAATAAATACTAGGAACACTGTAGAGAGTAACAACAATCACATCACATGAGAACACTAGTATTTTTGGGTAAAATAACCTAGGGAAAAAACCTAATATGGGAAAACTCGTTCTTCAGTTTGTGGATTTTATTATTGTAGCTGAAAATATAGAGATCTCTTACAAAGTAGATCGAGTTACAACAATGGTTGAGGAAACCCCAACGAAAATTCTTCTAAGCATTTGTATGGCCCTCTCTAAACCAAATCGAACCCAACAACACAAAATCAGTCCAACAAACGAGCCTCTGCGCAAATCGTATGGCCCAACTGCGTTGTCTTTGCATCACATATGCGACTCTCAGATTTGTAGTACAGTGTCTGCAAATGGTTGAGAAAACTAGTCGATCCACTTGCTAGAACTCTCCTCTGTCTTCTCTACAACTCTTCTCTAGCAAACCCTCAAGCGAATCTCCTCCTCTTGCTGAAACTCACCCTCTCTCAAGTGAATAATGTGCCCTCCTAGCCAAATCGATTTCCTTATACCTCCATGACCAAGTGAAACCCTAATCCCAAAATTATTAAGGGCTAAGATTAACTCTCTCCCTCATGATGAGATGAATGGTCAAGATTAAAAGACCACAACTTAAATTATTTTTCACTTGAACCTTAGAAAAAAAAGGTGTTCAATAAGTCAACTGAAGAATATAACACATCGACAGTCCTTTTCCTAAGACATTAGGAAAAGTTAATTAATCAACTTAGTTCTTGTTTCATTGTCCCCACCATGCTAGGACGCTGCAATCTAATGGAAGACCTTCCTTGCTACATTCTCAATGGGCCTTCGATTTCAAACCAAGAAATTTGCTAGAGTGCAAACACTTTTGGGCTCTTGCAACTTCTCCTCCTTCCTTAGATTCTTTAATAATGTCAACAAGAGTCTAGAATCAAACTCCTAAAGTGCTAGCACTTTAGGGATTTAGGAGCATAGATTCTAGGTAGGATTTCCTTAACAAATTTATGGATGCAATTATCCTTATGAGAGGAGGAATCGCCTTATGCTCCTCTCTTAGGGTTTTTGTTACAATAAATAAATAATATAAAGACACTAAAATAAATAAATAAAGTAAATTAAACATTAATGTAATAAAAGGTCATGACTAAAAAGTCACGACTCTTCATAAAAACCATAAAGGGCATATATATATATATATAGGCAGGCCATATCCTTGTAATATCATCATATTTTTACAACCAATTATTATTATATGTTTTATTACGGAGTGAGAGTGAAGTTGTTCATTAAGAACCCCTTGTGTTCTTAACATTGGTATCAAAGATGGTTGCTCCCCCGTGTCACATCCCTTTCCCCACACTCCCCACATTCCTCCCCCCCTTTCTTTTCCCCTCACCAGTAGCCCCCCTCATCCCCCACACTCCCCACGTCCTTCCCCTCACCCTGCAGCCCCCGACCCTTAATAAAAATAAAAAATAAAAAAAATCTCGTTAGTATTAATTTTTATAAAAAGTTACTTTATAAGGTAACTTTTTTGTTAAAGGATTGACATCTTTTTTTTAAAAGAGGCATATAAATTCCAGTCAAAATTATAGAAAAATACTCACCCCCAAACACCAAAAGGATGTCGGAATTAAAAACTCAAGTGGAAAAAATAGACCAAGAATGTAAAAGCATTAGGAAATCACACGAAAAGTCAATACAAAAAACTCATGATAAATTACTAGAAGAAATAAGGCTCAACAATGAGGCACTCAAACAAGAGTTGACCCATAATCTTAAAGAAAAAATTTCAACGGAAGTCAGAATTGAATTACAAAAAGGCATGGATAATCTAAAACAAGATCTTAAAGACGATATTTTTCAAGAACTCAGGGTTAACCTACAACAAGGTTTGGGAAACTTTAAACGAGAAATAAATGACGATTTGCAACAAAGTCTGGTTGTGATGACACAACATCAGGAAGAAAAGCTTAATGAGCTTTTAAATTTAATAAAAGGCCAAGGACACCAACAAGCCACCCAACCACAACCAAGTGACTCAAGCACATCTAACACATCACCACCACCACCTCCCTACAATTCAAATTACCAACCTATATCACAACATCAACCCTTAATAATTTATCCTCCCAAAGCCAAAATTGAACTATCAAAATACAATGTAGGCGATAACCAATGTGTGGCTTGGTTTAACAAAATTGGAGAATATTTTCATATATATAATATTACAACCGATGAAGAAAAGGTCAAATATGCATCCATGTACCTCAAAGACACTGCATACAATTGGTATCTATGGTGGAAAGGAAGAATTCAGTCATATAACTGAAATTCTTTCAAAAATGATTTTTTTAAAAGATTCCAGGGCATTTTTCAAAACTCACCAGATTACAACAAAAAGGCAACATAGATGAATTTACGCATCAATGGGAAGCTATCACCACCCGAGTATTTGGACTATTTGATGATCAATTACTCCAGTCTTACATAGGTGGTCTCAAACCACATATCCAAGACGAATTAAGAATACATGAGGTTACTACGATAGAAATAGCAATACACAAGGCAAAAGCCGCAGAAGAAAAACTAGAAAGCCAATCAATATTCAACAAGGTTTACTCAAGGAGTGTCCCTCAGACCACGGGAAATTAAAAATACATAATACCCAATCTACATGAAGATAGAAGAAGAAGTTTAGAGTCCCAAAGGATAAAAGAAGGAAAATGTAAATGATGTGGAGATAAATGGGACCCCAAACATAGGTGCTAGATCGAAGATAACTCAAAAAAATTGTACACTTGTGAAGCGGAAAAAGACGACGAATCAAAGTCAACAGAATCAGTAAATGAAGAAATGGTAAATTTCCAAAATGACACGTCAGATCTCATAGAAGACAACACACCAAGAATATCGCTTGCAACCATCACAGGCATTACCCAACCACAAACTCTTAAATTAAAAGGACATATAAAAAATGATAATGTCACTGTACTAATCGACACTAGAAGTACCCACAATTTCCTCGATATCAAGATTGCAAGGAAACTCCAATTATTTGTATATCCAGTCCCAGACATGGAAGTAATGGTTGCAGACGACAAAAAATTTGGAAATGTCAGAAAATGCCATAAGATGAAACTCCAAATCCAAGATTTCAATTTGGAATCAGAACTCTACACCGTCCCTCTGGGAGGAGTAGATGTGGTTTTAGGAGTTCAATCGTTACAAACCTTGGGCACATACTCAGTCAATCACTAGGAACATTTCATCCAATTCAAGTGGCAAGGGAAAAGTTATAAATTATATGGTTTTCAGCCTCCACAAACATAGGTTGTGTCGTCACAACAAATGGAAAAAATGATCTGAAAAAGAGCAACCGCATACTTCATCCAATGCCACAACATAGAAATACAAGAATCAGAACAGGATGACTCCAGAACATCAGACTTCCAAGATCTAATTCAAAAACACAAGAAGGTATTTCAAGACCTTCCCATGGAGGTACCGCCTCAAAGAAGAATTGAACATATAATTGAAGTTAAACCAAGATCAAGCCCGATCAAGGTTAGACCATACAAACACCCTCATCACCACAAAACAAAGATAGAAAGATTAGTCCAAGACCTATTAAAATGTGGTGTCATCACGAAAAGCAGAAGTCCATATGCAGCTCCAGTAGTGCTAGTTCGAAAGAAAGATGGATCTTTCACATTATGCATAGATTACCGAGGGCTAAACAAAATAACAATTAAAAACAAATTTCCCATCCCATTTATTGACGAATGTTGGATGAACTTTATTGAGCAAGATATTTTTCAAAACTTGATTTAAGATCTGGGTATTATCAGATTAGAGTCAGACTAGAAGATGTAGCCAAGACTTCCTTCCAGACACATGAAGGACACTACGAATTCAAGGTGATGCCTTTTGGTCTAACTAATGCCCTCGCCACCTTCCAAGCGACAATGAATGAATTATTTCACCCATACTTACGGAAACATGTCTTAGTTTTTTTCGATGATATTTTAGTGTACAATAAAACATGGGAGGAGCATATGAAGCATTTGGGAAAAGTGTTATCTCTTCTGGAGGAAAATCAATTCTATGCCAAAATGTCAAAATGTACATTTGGCAAGGAGGAAGTAGAGTACCTTGGTCACATCATATCCAAAAAAGGAGTCAAGTTAGACCTCAAGAAAATCAGGGCAATCACAGAATGGCCTAAACCCAAAAACATATCCAAGTTAAGAGGATTTCTAGGATTGGCAGGATACTGTCGAAGATTCGTCAAGAATTATGCTCCTTTAACCGCCCCCCTAACAAATCTCCTTAAGAAAAACTCCTTCCAATGGAATTTGCAAGCACAAAAATGTTTTGAAAACTTAAAAAACATTATGTCCATAACCCCGGTATTAGCAACACTTGACTTCTCCAAACCTTTCATCATCGAGTGTGATGCATCAAGTTTTGGAATTGGAGCAATATTGATGCAAGATGGGCACCCAATAGCTTTTGAGAGCAGGAAATTAAATAAAACAGAATGCTTACAATCCACTTACAACAAGGAAATGCTTGCCATCATGCATGCATTAACAAAATGGCACCAATATCTATTGGGAAGTAAGTTCTTTATATGCACAGATCATAACAGTCTCGAGTACTTGTTACAACAAAAAACATTGTCAACCGAACAACAAAAGTGGATAGAGAAAATTGCCATGTTTGATATGGAAATTCTACATAAAAGAGGAAAAGACAACATTGCGACTGATGCCCTATCACGAAAAGATGAATAAACACAAGTTTTTTCAATAGCAATAGCCATTCCAGAATGGTTGGATGAAATTCGAATCGAATATGCAAAAAACCCAGAGACTTGCTCTATAATCAACAATTTAAATCAATACCCTAAGTTCGAATGGAAGAATGACATCTTATGGTATAAAGGGGGAATCTACTTAAATACCAACTCAAGATTTAAAGCCAAGGTTCTTCAAGAATTTCATGATTGCCCAGCTGCAGGTCACGTAGGATTTTTCAAATCATACTATAATGCACGAATATCATTTTTTTGGAAGGGGATGAGTGTAGATATTCGAAAATATGTAGCAGAATGTGATCTCTGTCAAAGGACCAAAAATGAAAATGTGTCTACCCCTGGGTTACTCCACCCGTTACACATTCCCAATAAAAAATGGGAAGAAAATTCAATGGATTTCATTGAAGGACTACCCATATCCGACGGAAAAGATAAAATATTAGTAGTAGTAGTCAGACTAACCAAGTATGCACACTTTATTGGAGTAAGGAAAACAAATTCAACAAAACAAACGACTGAAATATTCTGTAAGAATATTTACAAACTACATGGGTTCCCTAAGGTTATTGTCAGCGATAGAGATGCCAAATTTAAAAGGAATTTTTGGAGAGAATTTTGCGAACAGATCGGAACCTCTCTCAATATGAGCTCAGCTTACCACCCTCAAATAGATGGTTAAACAAAAGTTTTCAATAAATGTTTAGAAATCTATCTTCGTTGTTTTATCTCCGACAAACAAAATAAATGGTTTCAATGGTTGCACCTTGCTGAGTGGTGGTATAATTCCACTTATCACACATTAGCTAAAATGACACAATTCCAAGCTCTTTATGGTTACGAACCTCCATCGTGGAAGGAGTTGGCCACTAACCACATAAAAGTTGCGTTAGTGAAAGACCATTTAGACGAAAGTCAGAAAATCCTTCAGTTACTCAAAGAAAACTTAACAGTTGCAAGGAGTCGAATGAAGCAACAAGCTAACCAAAGTCGAACAGAAAGAGAGTTCGAAGTAGGAGACTGGGTATTTGTGAGACTTCAACCTTACAAACACTGATCCCTTAAACAACATGGGAAGAATAAATTGACACCAAAATCTTATGGACCATATCAAATAAATAGAAAAACTAGTCACGTAGCTTACCAGTTGGATTTACTAGATAAAAGTCGTATCCACAACGTTTTTCATGTATCATGTCTAAAGAGAGTCTTGGGGAAACAACAAAAGGTGCAAACTATACTTCCTGTGTTGGATGAGGAAGGAAGAATCATTTTAGAGCCCGAAGCCATTATTGCCACCTGGGAAAAGAGATTACGTTCTCGAGTAATCAAGGAATACCTGATTAAATGGAAAAATCTACTGGAAGAAGACGCAGCATGGGAGTCAAAGCACTTTCGCCAGTTACATCCTTCCTTACCATTGATTTGACGACAAAGCAAAATTTAAGGGAACGGCAATGTTACAATAAATAAATAATATAAAGACATTAAAATAAATAAATAAAGTAAATTAAACATTAATGTAATAAAAGGTCATGACTAAAAAGTCGCGACTCTTTATAAAAACCATAAAGTGGAGTGATAATCCTTTGTTATGGCATCTCACCACACCTGATCTCAATTTGTTTCCTCAAAACTAGAAGGCTCTACATGAATGATGGAAGACCCCAGTGCAACATAATTAGGAATTAGGTGGATGACTCACCTGAAAGGGAGTCATTGGGGCTTGTACTTGCTTGTGTGCCAAGGCTTCCAGGATGAACTAGATGGTAAACCAGTCTTTGTTCTTGGACCAAAACCTTGCTGATCTGAATCTGATTTTTCTTCAATCTGCGAATCAGAATTTGGGACAGCAAACTTCTCTCCCTTCTCAACCTCCTAGGAGGTTCCAAAGACTTAGAGGACCAAGCATCTTCATCAAACCTCACATCTTGACTCACTACTATCTTTCATTGTGATAGAATGTAGATTCTGTAAGCTTTGGAGCACTCATTGTAACCAACAAATATCCCCTTCAAGCTAGAAGGTTCAAGCTTAGATCTCTTCTCATCAAGAACATGAATATACATAGAACAACAAAGGAAACAAAAGTGAGACAACTATGGTTTTTTACTAGTAAAAGATTCTTATGGTGTTTTCTCCTTCAAGATCCTATGAGGACAGCTGTTTAGAATGTAGACAGTTGTAGTGCATGCTTATGCCCAAAGAAACATGGGCAGATCTAGATTATGAATCATAGCCATGGTTGTCTCTATGATGGACTTGTTCTTCCTTTCGACAAACCCATTCTGCTAAGGATTGTAAGGTATTGTTAACTCCCTCTTGATCCTTGAAAAAATAACCAAACTCCTTGGAGGAGCATTATCCTCCATTATCGGATCTCAATGCCTAAATCTTCTTACCTGTTTGGTTCTCCACAAGAGCATTAAACTCTTGGAACCTACCGAATACTTCATCCTTGGTCTTCATGAATATATCATGGTTTTTCTAGAGGATTCATTAATAAATGAAACATAATAAATTCTACCCATCAATGAAGATGATGCCATAGGTCAACACACATCTGAGTGAATCAAATCAAGAATCCCTCTTGATCTCTGCTCACTACTAGGGAAAGCAATGTTGGAATGCTTGTCAAGTGTGCAACCCTTACACACTCTTGTCTTCTCTATCTTGAATTCTAGCAATGCTTACACCATGTCCTTCAAGAGAGGTAATGCTCCATAGAGTAGATTGTTAAAATATTTGATGTCCTTGTTTTATCATAGACAATATCACTATTGTCACCCAACCATAGCCATGCAGCCACCCCTGAGCATCTTAACCTTTGCTAGATAGAATCATTCCGGAAAGCCACACTAGAACCAATAGATAAACCCTAGTTGCAACAGTAGCACGAGATGGAACCAAAAAACACCATCCAATTGCAGCAACAACACAAGACAGGGAAAGCGCACCTCCTCCAAGGTTAGCGCACAAGAGAGAGAGAGTCTTCACAACAATAGAACAAGAACAATACTCAACTGCAGTGGTTGCAGTTGCACTCCTTCCCCAAATTTGCACCTTCAAGAAATCCACCAATATACTCCAAGCTGACACCAAGAATACCACCAAGAGATACTAGAAGGTAGGGCACATATCTTAGGCTAGATAACGCTAGAGAGATAGACCAAGAATCACCCCAAAAGATACACCTTCCTTTCTTGCAACTGCAGCTCCAAACTAGCGCTATACTTGAGAGAGTGAGTGAAGTGAGTGTGTACAAATGAGCTCAAGCGCCTCCTATTTATAGTCCTTCTTGTCACCTGTCTAGGCCGACTTCTCTTTCTTGAGGGTAATACTTTATTATTATTTATTTTAATCAGTCGACTAGTCTTCTAAAGTTCTCACTCGTTTGTTTAGGTTTTCTCTTGCTTCCGGAATATTCTATTCTAGTCAAAAGTTACATATGGAGGTTAATACCTCCCGCAGCTACCATAATATCAACACTCCCTCCTAGCTAGGTTGGTATTAATTGTAATGGTCTCAAACACATTCATCCATTTCACATAGTACGGGCAAGGCTCACATAGTCTTGCAGACCATTCTACAGGTAGCATCATCATAGCCACACAGGCTATCTCATGATCACACAGATCAAGTCACGAGCATCATCATTACTATCAGTATCATACGGTAGCATCTTGGCATCCAAATATATCATTGTCTGCATCATCTCTCGAGGCCATACTCTATCTGAGTAATCGGGCATGATGTTGAATAAGTCATGTGCTGGACTTACTGCACTCAACAAAGTGTCTCGCATAAGTCACTCACTCAACAGAGTGATATAGGGACCATTCTTCCTATCCTGGTCACTGCCTATGACATAGGAAGAATGACTTTCCTGGACCCTATATCAGTAGTGACAACAGTGACTAAAGTCATTCTTCCCACTCTTGTCACTACTGTGAACTTAAGAAGAATGATTTTCCTGAACCATTTTCCCCCCTCTGGCCACTACTGTGAACTCAGGGAAAATTTACGTCTTGTACCAATCTCCCCACTCTGGTCACTACTGTGAACTCAGGGAGACAGACCATTCTATCTGTCTGGGCAAAGCCCCAATAGAATAGTTGTCCTGGACCATTCTACCTGTCCGGGCAATGCCCCAAGAGAATAGTTGTCCATGGTACATCAACAATCTGTTCTACCTGGACCATTCTCCACCTGGAGAATGTTTATCCACCAACACACTGACTATCCATGATGCCATATATCAGCACTCCGTCCAACTTGGATCATTCTCCATAGGGAGAATGTCAATCTAGCATGTCAATCTTGTACAAACCTGCCTAATCCAGTCACCATTTGTGCCATAGGGGGCGAACCATTCATCCTGATCAGGTCACCATCTGTGCCACAGGAGAATGTCAGTCCTGGACCATTTTCCGCACAAAATGTCAGTCCATGATATATCAACACTCCCTCTCAACCGAGGAAGTCATCTTCTCCTTTTCAACCAAAGGAGGGTATCTCCATAAGTCCCAGCTTGTCCTTCAAGTATGCAAACTTTATCTTGAACAAAGGTTTTGTCAAAATATCAGTTGTTTGCTCATCGGTGGAGAAAAACTGGAGAATCAATTCTCCCTTCTGGACTTTATCACGAATAAAATAGTACTTGATCTCAATGTGCTTCAACTTGTCATGGAACACGAGGTTCTCTGAAAGCTTCACACAACTCTGATTATCACAATATATCACGGTCAAATCCAACACCTGATCAAATAGTCCAGAAAATCAGCTTACGAAACCATATTGCTTTCGTACAAGCATCACAAGCTGCAATATACTCTGCTTCTACAGTGTTGAGTGCAACAGACTTATGTTTCCTGCTAGCCCATGATATCATAACAGAGCCGAAACGGAAACATATACTAGAAGTACTCTTTCTATCATCTGCACTTCCTGCCCAATCTGAATCAGTAAATCCATGTAGTTATATGTCACTGTTTGAGGCATATCTCAAACCATAATTTAGCGTCCCACGAAGATATCTCAAAATGTGCTTTGCAGCTATCCAATGCTCATGTCTAGGTTCCACTTGGAACTGGCTCAACGTGTTCACAACGAAGAAAATGTCCGGCCGGGTATTAACCAAATACATCAATGAGCCGATCAACTGTCGGTATAGGGACGAATCTACTGGGTCAGAATCAGAGTCTCTCAACTTCTTCAGATATGACAGCATGGGAGTGTTGATGGTTACAGCTGCGTGAGACATCCTCCAGGACACAGACTTGAGAGAGATCCCCTGAGGTGGGTGTGTGGTTCCTATCCGAGACAGAACTGGAACGTAGTGATGGCCTCCTCCTTACAGAGAGTTGAGAAGAACTCCAGATGATTCTCCTGTGTAACACAGTGAGAAAGGAGATCTGTTGAGTTGAATGTGCCTGTGGCTGAACACAAGGTGAACGTGTGAATTCCCATGAGTCGGGTGCATCATTATGAGACAGAGATGAAGACGATGTATTAGCCTCCTCTGAGCATTGAGTTGAGATGATGAACTCCAGATGACTCTCCTGTGTAATGCAGTGGGAAAGAAGATCTGTTGAGTTGGACATGCATGTGGATGAGCACAGGTGAACGTGATCCTAGTGGCTGAGCACTAGTGAGTGTGGTTCTCCTGTGAGACGCAGTGAGATAGAGATATGGACATCCATATGGATGTGCCCCTAGTGGCTGAGCACTAGTGGGTGTATGAGATCCCTTGCTATATTGTTCAAGAGTCAGACTTACTTGTAACCCTATTGATTATGTAAAGGGTACAGGTCGGGCCCACCTTAATGTAAAAGATAATTAATATAAAAGATAATTAAAATGGAAATTATTAATTATATTTTGAGTTATTGATGTCGGCCCTATTGTACCAATAGACACATCATTTGATGTGACAAGTCTTATATAAATAAAGGTGAATCCCCATTGAGGAAACACACTTATCATTGTGTCATCTCATGATTTCAGAAGTTGTGGTCTGAAATTATGAGAATTACAGCACCCTCTTGTGTGCTTGGTTTGGTGATGGTGTGGGAGGTCTTTCTCTTGAAGAATATAGCAAAGGATTGGTTGGGTTTTCTTCCCTTGTTGAGAAGGGTTTCCCAGGATACTTCTTGTGTTCTTGTGCATGGTTATTCTTCTTGTGATCTTGGTTTGCAGTAGTAGTTATGGTTCAAGTAATAGTTAAACATAAAATTTAAAGAGGATACATGAGCCATAGCTCATTGAAAATCCAACAAGGAGTTGCCAGGGATTTGCAATCCATCATCCCAAATTTCTAAAGGATCTTTACAACATACTTCCCTTGCCCCAGGAAGATTTCACCACGCTTCTGCTATACTTCTAGTCTCAAATAATAATGCATGAGACCAAGATCCTTCATATCGAATTCAGAGGCTAACTCCCTCTTACATTGAATAATGAGAGGCTCTACACCTATCAAAAACAAATCATCAACATATAATAGCAGGATCACAGGTGCATAATTCACAACCTTGTAATAAAGGTTTGGATCAACATAGCTCTTGGAAAATCCAAGTCTCGTCAAGTAATTGTCAATTCGTGCATACCAAGCTCTTGGAGCTTGCTTGAGTCAATACAAGGCTTTCTTTAATCTGCATACACGGGTTTCTCTCAAGTGTACCTCAAAACCTTGAGGTTGCTCTATGTATATTTCTTCCTCAATTACTCCATTGAGAAAAGCAGTCTTTACATCCATCTGATGTAAACTCCAACCTATGGATACTGCAAGAGATATGATGGCTCTAATAGAGGTGTATCTGGCAATTGGAGCAAACATCTCATCATAGTCTTCTCCTTCCTACCGGGAGAACCCTCTAGCCACAAATATTGCCTTGTATTTATCGATACTCCCATCTACTGCATGCTTTATCTTGTAAACCCATTTTGAAGTGACTATAGACTTTCCTTCAGGTCTAGGCACAATTTCCCATACATTTTTTTTCATGATGGATTGATATTCTTCCATCATAGCTTCCTTCCATTCTTTCTTCTTGATTGCTTCTTCAAAGGTGGAAGGTTTTGTACTGACAAGACTTGTCATGAGTGCCACATAACTAGAGAATATTTTGGGCCTCTTGCTTTCCTTGAAGGGTCCAACTTCTTTCTTTTATCCTTGGGAACATGAATATAGATACGACAACCAAAGATCCTCAAGTGTTCGACACTTGGCTTCTTTCCAGAGAAAGCTTCTTCTGGAGTCATGTTCTTCAATATACGATGAGGACTTCTATTCTGAACATATACGACTGTCATAGCTGCTTCTCCCCATAGAAACATGGATAGATTCTGGTCATTCATCATTGCCTTAACGTATTCTTCAATGGATTGGTTCTTTCTTTCTGCCACACCATTCTTTTGAGGATTGTAGGGAGTAGTGAGTTCCCTCCTAATCCCAACCTTTCGGCTTAGTGAGGAGGTTGACATTGGTCCACACATATTTGAGTGAACGATGTCCAAAAATCCTTTTTCTTTACACGCTTCCTTTAGAATTGGTACTTGGTGAGATCACCTGCCTCACCACTTGATGGAGTCATCTGCTCCATGTTTGCAACTGTCACTGTAGCTCCTTCTTAGAGCTATCGCTTGCAACCTTCCTAGAACAAGAACAACAAGAGAAAAAGTATTTCCAATAGCATTTTCATAAGAACATATCTATGGTAACAAGGATGGTAGTCATCATAGAATTACCAAGGTGACCTGCCCGGGAGCAAAACAAGAAATATCTCCTAGAGGAGAGGTTAGTTCATTTTGCAAACAAGTGCAATAAGCATCTATATCAATAGTACTTACATGCAAGCAAGTATATCTAGCAGTAATAGAACCTTTCAATGATTGTTGTCACAACTATAGTGTTTACTTCTACTGTAGCAACTATCAAACTTGATATGTGCAAATTGAAACTTAACAATTTGATCAATCAAACATGGAACTTGGAGCCTCAACTGTTAGGAAGGGTGTGCTTGTTCCTCTGAATGTACTGAATCCAAGATCACTGCTTGGACAAGGTCTCATGTACATCCCTTGCAAACACGCTCATGCTTTGCTGGATGATATAACTTGAAAAGAATATACAAGTGCATACCTTTGAAATTTGTAGCATTGTTCATCTTGTCTTCTCATCTGAAACTAGACACCATCATGACAAGAAGAGGTTAGAAACTGAATCAAAAAGGTTCAATGATTAGAACAAGCTAGAAACCCTAAAATTTCAACTTTGACCACAAAATCAATTTTGACCAAAAGTCAACCTTTGACTTTGACCAAAAACTCAAACTTGACGTTTTTGATGGCTAAGGGCACTAGAGGGTGCACTAGGCTAGGGTGCACTAGAATACCCAAAAATTATGTCCAACGCTTTACTGAAAGTGCCCAAGAATTTAGGTTAGGGTTTGTTGCAGTTACAAAATTAGAAACCCTAGTTGCAGCTACAGCTGGTGCTATAACGAGCTTGACAAAGAACTATCGATCTACCTTCCAGCGGTTAGACTGTTCTGAAGGTAGTGTGGGCCCATAACCTGTTAAAATATTCGATGTGCTCGTTTTACCATAGACAATATCACTATTGTCACCCAACCATAGGCATGCAACCACCCCCGAGCACCTTAACCTTTGCTAGATAGAATGATTCTAGAAAGACACACTAGAACCAATAGATAAACCCTAGCTGCAATAGTAGCATGAGATGGAACCAGAAAACACCCTCCAACTGCAATAACAACACAAGACAAGGAAAGCGCACCTCCTCCAAGGGTAGCGCACAAGAGAGAGAGTCTCCACAACCACAGAACAAGAACAATACTCAACTGCAACAGTTGTAGTTGCACTTCTTCCCCAAATTTGCACCTTCAAGAAATCCACCAATATACTCCAAGATGTCACCAAAAATACCACCAAGAGATACTAGAAGTTAGGGCACATATCTTAGGCTAGATAGCGCTAGAGAGAGAGACCAAGAATCACCCCAAAAGATACACCTTCCTTTCTTGAAACTACAGCTCCAAACTTGCGCTATACTTGTGAGAGTGAGTGAAGTGAGTGTGTACAAATGAGCTCAATCGCCTCATATTTATAGTACTTCTTGTCACTTGTCTAGGCCGACTTCTCTTTCTGGAGGGTAATACTTTAATATTATTTATTTTATTGAGTTGACTAGTCTTCTAGGGTTCTCACACATCTGTTTAGGGTTTCTCTTGCTTTCAGAATATTCTATTTTAGTCAAAGGTTACATATGGAGGTTAATACCTCTCGCAGCTACCATAATATCAACATAGGTGACCAAATCTATTGTGCCAAAGATCACATAGTTGGAAACTATCATGCACTAGGGCTCCATGTTTGAGAGGATCAACAAGCAACCTATAAAGGTCGCCCTCTTGTATACCTCTAGCCAAAAATCGACCAAAATATTGGCTACGATCTTTGATAATAACTTGTTGATCATCAAACTCAACCACACAAATAAGATTTGTCATGGTTGAAAATGAAAGAAAATTCTTTGTTAAACTAGGAACATATAAGACATCATCAAGCTCAAGAACATCAAATGATGGCATGTAGAATGAAATTGAACCCATTTTGTCATTGGATATGTGGCATTATCACCATGTTCCACCTACAAGTTGGTCTCTTGCTCCTAAAGTCTACAAAATTCCTTCTCATTGAAGGACATGTGCCCAGATGCTCCTTCGTCCACATATCATCCTGCACCAGAAGCAATGTTAGTGGAAGTGCATTGAACCATGGAGAAGGTTATCTTAACTCTAGATACTAACTCATCCACTCCACAGAAGCTTTTGCGTTCCCTATAAATTTGTTTTGTTGTTGTTGATTACCCTCCCCCTTCTTCTCAAGATATCGAGAAGCATAGTGACCCATCTTATGACACTTGAAATGATTCACGTGGCTCAAGTCTTTCTTCTCTTTGTTTGAAGGTCCTAAATCTCCCTTCTTCCCCTTATGACTTGTTGCCACTCAAAATCTCTCCTATAAGGAAAAGTCCCAACCTTAATAGGAGAGCCCAGAGGCACTATAGACAAGGTACCCACGGTCACCTTTGTATCCTTGCCCCACACTTCAGACTAAGGAAATTGTTAGGATCCAATCCTAACCCCTCTCCATGGGTCATTAGTTAGTAGGATATGTTTTCTATGTAATAAAGGCCGACATTAGTTAATAAGGCCTAATAAATAAAGGAGAATAAGTCAATGTAAGAAGACCTGATAGAAGCTTCCACTCCTAGAAAGATCTTCCTCTAAAAGTTTCCTTAGAAGGTAGAATTAGTAAAAATAAGAGTAGGAAGCATTGGATATTTTTGTCTTGGAGATTATTGTAATAAAGCTTTGCTCTGCTGGAGGTTGCCCCCTCGAAGAGGCAAGTGAACATTACTATCATTAATAAAGGTGTTTGTTCTGGTGTTATTCTGGTATTGTTCTGCCATTGCTTGCTAAATATTTATGTTCTGCATATTTATATTACATCTGGAATATTGCAGAAACTGAGCTACCCTAGCCTAGGGGGGAATCCCTATGGTCTATATAGCCCAATCGGTTGTAGCAATGGAGAGTGTTATCCCCCACTTTCAGGGATAACAAGGAGATCATGTCTCGAGGCCCACAGGTCCTAGACATGGAGTACCGAGAGTAGGATTGACTTCAGCATGGCCCTGGAGGGCCCACCTTTTCAATCTTCCAGCATCCATATCTTGTCAACAGCATCAGCCTCCACCACCATCGGCTTGATCTTGTGTCAGAGAGGATTCTTGCTTCATGAGGTAATTAGTTCAGGTATCATGGTATGTGTCACTTTGATCATCAAAACCATTGAATGTGTGCATTTGATTCCTTTTATTTTTAACAACTACTTGGATCTTACACTTGCCCACTTAACCATGTTGTAATGTCCCCACATTGGGACATCATCACAGTGCAGAGGTTTATGATGACCAGAGTAGCCAGATGGGTGTTATAGCGAGTACAGGGATTATTGAGAGGCATTGTGTGGTCCAGCTTGCATTTCTCTTCATATCTCATCATTATGAGCCATTCCGCACAGGTTGGCTTTGGTTCCGCTGCATTCCAATGATTTCCACGATTTTGAGTATTTTGAGCTATAAGTCAATTAAATTTACTGAAGAGGTCATTTTGGGCACATTACTTGGAGGAACCTCTCAGTGTAATAGCTCATTGGAATCGGGAGTGTTGCCGCCTTATACACACCTAGGAGACGTGGAAGAAATCTTAAATCCACTCGGTGTGTCCTTGGGGGCAAGTGAGAGTTAAGGTGTTGTCACCTAATCCTCAACTCCTCCGTCTAGGCCAACTCCTAGCAAAGCCAAGGGGGGTAGTCCCTAACAAATATACTAAGACTTTGAAATATGCTAAGTACGAAAATGAAATCTAGGAGTTTATTATTCTTTTAAACCATCAACCATAAACTGATAAAACATGAAATAAACATTCACCACGATATGTAATCAATAAGCATATACTTGCATCAAAAGGATATTTAGAAACAAATGTTAGATGCAAGTTTCATTTAAATTAAGTAGATAACCAAATTGAAAATGAAGCCTGTGGCTTTGTTGAGTGTGAAAATTGAGACCAGTGCCTTAAAGTGAATTGTGGGCAATGTAGTTCGCGTGTTTTATTAGGATAAATTGATGTTTAGTTAATGAAATGGTTTGGGCCTCCTTGGAGGTTAACTCTTTGTTTGGAAACTTGCAGAGTGTTTTACGGAAACCCAATGGTCTCACCAGTAAAACTCACTCAAAGTGTTGGATGTCCAAAATGGGTGGGAAGCTAGGTCCCAAGAGGGCCTGCCTTACTTCGCAGGTCACTTCAAGGCGTTTTCCTGCGCATTAAGTTAAGTACTTTGGGGGTTGTCCTAATTAAACTATCAACCACTGACCAGCACAGCGTGTATGAAACTTACTTCCAGCAGATCGAGACTAGCTCGCAACTGGAAGGGTCAGGAACAACACTGTGAGCTGAGGGGAATTTGTTTATTTTATAACAAGTAAAATAAATGACTGAATTGAAATGTGAGACTAATTACTAATCCACACTGACCAAGCCTCTTGCGAGGAGCTGAGGGGATGGTTTATTTGCCAAATTGAAATTGCGGAAAATAAAGCTAATCTAGCAATTAGTGTTCTACTTTGCAAAAAAAGAAAAATTAATCTAAATTGATTGCAGTGCTTTGTGATGGATTAAAGATTACTTTAGCTTGCTTTAGTTATGGAAAATAAAATCTAAGCTAAAACTTGCAAAAAATTGACACCACCACTGAAAACACCGTTCCCCCAGGGGGATGAAAAGCGAGAGCTTGTAGTCCCACTGATTTTATTAAGGATTTGCACAAGACTTTATGGAAGTGACTTGTGACCATTCATTAGGGGGGTCACAAGTCTTTACAATGCTTTACAAAGGTTTATTGAATAAAATGCGTGCTCCCGGGGGTCCCAGATGCTCCTAATCCGCCCAAAACGGATAGAGTTTCTTCTTATCTGTTTGTCAACCTGCACAAAACAGCGAACAAATGATAGCAAAAGATGCCCAAAAACATTTTGAAAGTGTCTTGGGTTATTAGTAAAAGTCTACAAAATTTTCTGAGTTAAATTCTACAAAATTCGGCAAAAATGAATTAAGAAACTCAAGCTAGAAAGCTAGTTTCCTTAGGATCTTTTGTGGCTGTTCTAAAACAGAAATGTTTAGAGCACTTAGATGTTCGATTGAACAATGAAAACGCCTTAAAAAATAATAGCCTTTAACCCTATAGAAAAAATTAGAGCAAAAGAACTATCTTCTTATACTAGATCTAGATTTTTAAGATAGCAAATTTAAGAAAAGAAATCAGATCTAAGCATTCACTTGCATGCATGTGAGAACTTATGATTTAAGTAAATAAACTAGATCTATACATGCTTGCAAATGTATAAAAGTAACCAATGAATTTTGCTTTTCAAGAGAAGGAGAGAAAGAGCAAACTTGTGCTTGGAATGTGTTGGGCAATGGAGTCCTTCTTGATGGATTGTGGAGGGATCTTCTTCAAAAGACTTTTAAGAGAGGAAGAGTCAAGCTAGATCATCCGCTTCTCCAAGTTGAGGTATCAATCATTTCGGTTGCTTACAAAAAGGGTTAGAAAATGGTATCACCTACAAGAGAGATCTTACAATACAATATGTTAAACCAAACAAATATTGCATTTAAAACCACTCAAGTACATAAATAGCAAGATAACTAATCAAACTAGCATAACAATCTTACTCTATTGAGTAATAGTACTCCTATAAGGCCACATTAACCAAAATATCAAAGCAATAAACAACAAAATGATATCACCTCATACATATGGCATCCACACGCTTGGCCAATCCCACCAATTTGACCTCCAAAGTCTTCTTTTATTCCAAAATGAGAAAGAGTGTTACAATAACAATAGTACACAAGCAATTTCTTCCCAAGCTCCAACTAGCTAACAATGGGAGAGAGCGCTTTTATTTATACAAGTTTGGGTGGAGTTCCCAATGAAGAGGGCGCACCAATTGTCAAGAGTGACCTGCCAAGTGTGGGATGAGGGGCTGCCACCCCTCCCATATCCAATACACATGTCCAACGAAAGATTTGGAGTATAAGGGCGTGACACCTCTCAATATTGTGGGCTGCCATCTCAAAGGTGCGCCACCTCTCCAAGAGGGGCGCACTTCCCAATATGCACATGCTCAAAACCAACTCACCTATGCCCCACTTCAAAGCTTTGACCAATGAGAGTCTTCCTCTTGATGCCACATAGCCTTTAAAGGCTTTATTTTGTCTCCAACATGTCAAAACATGTTTCCTTGATTTTTGCATATGCTGATTTTTTTGATTTTATTTTGACTTTTTTGGGTTTTGTGAGCAAAAATGACTTTTAAGTGATTAAAATCACTAGTTTTGTTCAATCAAGTGGGTACTTAGGTAATATGGGTGTTCTAGGTCCAAAAATGAACATCCCCATGGCCTATTTAGTCCCATAGTACCATTTTTTTAATACATCTTTATTTTTTAATTAGAAATTGCCGAATTCTGCAATTTTTTAATTAACTGAAAAAATAAAAAAAWAAACTAGGGGGGACTTAATACATTTCCATAAGACTCTAGGAGGATGTTTAGCATGGTAATATACATTAGACACTAGGCTTAGATCCATGCTCAAGCCTAACCATGGGCATATACTCTAGCTCTAGAGGAATTGAGTGAAAAAACTCATAAATTATAAATTGCCTGAAAACGGCAAAATATAATTAGTAAGTGAAAAAACACTCCAGAGTATAACTCACGCTTAGGACTTAAGGTGGCTAAGACCTTTTACAAGTTCATCATGCAACACCTCTTATTACAATTTTTATGGAAATGTAAAGAGAAATAGGTGGTCTTTATGACCGGCTGAACTTTTGAACTCTGAATTTTGAACAATAATGTTCAAACTTTGGCGGCTTGCTGGAAGTCCATCCTAGTGCAACTTTGATGGATAACAGGGAGGAGCAACACTATAGGATGGGATGGATAGAAGTGACTTTCAATGGCCAAGGAAGCCACAAGGAGAGATAAGGAGTTTTTCAGAGGTAAAAAGGTTAATTAATTAATTAAAGTGATTTAATTAATTAATTAAATATTCATAAAATGAAAGTCACTTTGGAGGGACAAGGTGAGACAAAAAGTATAAAAGGAAGGCAAGGGCCTCTACTTTATCATTCATGTATGTTTATCTTTTGGATTTCTGGCTTTTAGCTAGAGAGCCCATCTCTTGGGGGTTTTGAGGGTTTTGACTTAACAAACCTTAGAGGATGATTTGGTGGTGAAAGATTCCACCTAGCTTGTCCCAAGCTTGGTCTCGGAGATGCAATACTCTCCCACACCATTCTAGCTCGGTTCTACATCAGTGCAGGAGGATTCTACACAGGCACAGGCACAGGCATAGGAAGAGAAGGAGGGCGCACCATTGGGAGTTTCCAGCAAGGGGGGGCGCACCATCTTTGGAGAGAGATTCGTTGTAGGAGATTGGCAGGGCTTTTGGAGATTCTATCACTTGGGTTTTCATTGCAGGGCCTTGGACATCAGATCTAGTCCATTCATGAGGAGTTTCAGGTGCTATTTGATTTATTAGATGCATGGGACGAATTGGAGGAGAGGAGAAAACTTCAGAAATTGGTTTCAGTCATTTGTTAGCTCAGATCTTCACCATTTCGCTTGGAACTTCACCAGGGAGGTAACCAAGCCCCGATCTATCATTTTGGAGAGTTTTAGGAGGTTTGGAGTCCTCATTCATCCAGGCCGAATTATTAGGATTTCAGCCATCTAGGGGGGCGCACCATTCAGTGGAGGAGTTTCGAATCTACAGGGTTTGAGAGGGATCTTGGAGATTCAGGCATCGGGGTTGTTCTTGCCATCACCCGATCTACTGTTTGGCATCTTTCTTGGGGTGATTGGACACTTTTGGCAGCAGGGCCGAATTATTGAGGCTATTCAGGGTTGCAACAGGACATGGCAACATCCAGTTAGGGCTTCTACACTTCATACGGCCCAGATCTACCTTGGCATTGGTCTTCATCTCTTATACATCCTTTGGAGGCATATTTTGTATTATCGGGAGCTTTTTGTAGCAGCTCTATTGTCTATTTTCATAGCCATCTGTTGAGCATTCCAGATCGACATCTCCATTGTCGCAGGTTCTTCTATCTTATGAATAAAAGCAGATTTGAGATGTTTTGGCTTGTCTATCATATTGCATATGGTTGAGGTATGTTCCATGGTTGTCTATTCTTGTTTATAGCTGCAATACACATATATAACACATCAGTAAACCCTAAGGCCGAAATCAAGAGGCCATTCAACAAGTAAACACAAGTAAACAAGTAGACCTGCAAAGTGTTTGACGAAATACCTCACTCAGAAAAAGTTTTAAAAAGACACTCAAAATCGTGATGATCCTTGCATAATGGCTTGGGATCATTACACATGTTTTTGAGATTGACAGGGTGTCTTAGTAAGCCTATGTCTATTGGTTTTGGTTGGCCACTGGGTTTGTCTCTGAGAAGCCATCGTCCATTCCCTTCACAGCTTCACTTTTCCATCTTGTTTCCCGCTCACCTGTCCCATTCCACTTGTTCGGGCACTAGGTTGACCTTTTCTAGGGTTGTACCTTATCTAGTGGGAAGAAGGGGCTAAAGGCCCAAAAGGTAAAAGCAGGCTGGTAAAAGATAAAAGCCTGAGAATAAAACCTCGAGATGCTTTGCCCAGGGATCCCCAAGAAAGCAATAAAAGGCTTCTCGACAAGAAACAAGAGGGACCCAAAAAAAATAATAAAACAAGTCCTAACCAGAGGATAGGGGGTCTCATTACGAGCCAGTCTATTAGGTCCATGGGTACCTAGCAGTATGACATTGCCATCAACTGGTTACCACGCCAGGGCAGTGACCTTTGGTTGCATGGCCAAGGGAAAGGGGATCTCATCATGAGCCAGCCTTCTCATTGCTGTGAAAGTACTTGTGGGTAACGTTGTCACCACTGGTTACCACGCCAGGACAGTGTCCCCTGATTATCTCTTGAGCAAAAAGAAAGAAAAAGGCGATAAAAAATGAAATAAAAGAAAGAATAAAAGGCATGAATGGGATTGGAAAGAATTGCATCCATGACAGGTACAGTTCGCCTTCTACAAAGGCACCCACAGGTAACATCTTGCATCCTTGACCTTCGTTGCACCCACCTGCTTGGACATCCCTTGACCATTTCATCCACTTACATGGCTTGGAAGAGGTCTTTTCCGGGAAACTTCCCTTATTCAGTGGACACTAGCCCAATAGGATGCCTTGCCCTTTTCCAGGACTTGTATTGTGGATTTGTGTAACGTCTTTGAGCTATTGATTGATTTATTAGGGGTTTTATGCGTATGTTTATTAATATTGATGATGAAATGTGATTGACATTGCTATGATCCCTATGATTGATGAGCCCATGGAGGGCATAGCTTTTGATGTGCAGGACCATGCCCGACGGACAGGTACCATCTTGGACCGGTACACATAGAGAGATGATGAGTTCAGACCTCCATGGGGCTGAAGAGCCCATCAGGTGGATGATGAGACCCCATCAGGGGGAGATACAGGATAGAGATGGATCCGGAGATTTGCACCAGAGGAGAAGAGGACGTTCCACCAGAGGCACCCCAACAGAGCTTGACCTAGGGGGGATGACCCTTTCTCAGTGGAACATTGGCCTTGGGAGGCCTAGGACGTCACCACCTTGACCATGACGTCACCTAGGATCATGGACACTTTTGGAGGCAGATTAGACAGCAGTGGCACGCGTGGCAGGTTGGAGAAGCCCAGTGAGGGCTAACGTTTTGCTCCAGGACGCCCCATCTGCCCTACAAGGGGCTAACGTCTCCCTTGGAGGGGATTTTACTCTCCTTTCAACTTGATTTAGGGTTTTAACTTGACAATTTAATGTAAAATAGTATGATTTGATATTTTGGCCTTGTCGGCCTTTTTACCTAACCTAAAATGTAAAATTAGGTCAAGGTTTTGTATAAATGGGAGATTTTCACTCTCATTTTTTCATCCTCACTCAATCACTCCATAAGGAGGTCTTGAATTTGCGCCCTATCTTAGGTATTTGGCTGATTAAGTGAGGTGCACTTGTTGAAGGAAGACATTTTTGGCCCTATCTTGGGTATTTGGCTGATTAAGTGAGGCACACTTGTTGAAGGAAGACATTTTTGGCATTCTATGGTGTTTCTCTTGAAGGAAGGTGTTACAACTAGGGTTTGCATGGTTATTTCTTGGTGAATTGTAAGTATTTTTCTGCAAAACTTCTTGATTGAATGGTTGTAGTTTAATTTCTTGCATATGTTTATGAATATTGTTGAATCAAAACCCTAGGGGACAAGCACACAAGTAGGTCATTGTCTCATGTCCCCTGATAGAGAAATCTTTAGCCATTGTTGAGGAAAGAAAGAGCCTAGCTATAACTACACTCCTATTTCCTCTTCCTCTTTGGTAGCCGTACTATTTTGAAACCAAGAAGAGTGACATGTCCCTGGCCTAGGTTTACTACACTAGGGTCGTACTCTTTCTAGGGTTTGCTGAAAGGCCTTGTTGTAGCAACACCTTATCTCATCAAACCCTCTTGTTTTGGTTATATACTTTATTCTTGAGCTAGCCATTTTGCCGAGAAGGAGGAGAGAGCATGAGGCCTTGCTGTAGCAACACCAGAGTGAGCCTCTCTCCCCTAGGGTTTTGATTTTGAGGCCTTGCCTTAGCAACACCTTAAAACTCTTCCCTCTAGTCCTTGAAATTTTCCATCCTTCAACTCTTGCGTCCTTCACCTTTGACTCCATTAAACCCTAATGCACTGATCTAAAGTCCTCCAACGTTGAAGTGAAACATTCATCACAACACTCCCAAAACTCTTTGAATTTCAAACCCTAACTACTCTAACCTTAGTTGTCGACGTCATCATTGGTTATTTCATCTTTAAAGCAACAACGATTGGTTTTAAAAGCAATTGAATGATGGTTTAAGCATTAATTGAATAAGGTGTTGATTGGTTACATTGAATGCTACATTGTTCTAATATTTATTGGTGAAGCGTTATAACTTTTCATTGTTATTGATAAACATTGACTTCGTCAACATTTATTGCCATATTGCTTATATATTTATTAGATAGTCTTATGAAGTACTAACCCGTTGAATAGCTTGCACATATCAGTTTGTTGTTGCTTTGTTCCAGGCAGGTACACTTCTTTGGGGTTTTGTTTCATTATTTGCCTTTGGCCAGACTATCTGTTTGGGTGGTGACTTGTGAAGGGGGAAACGTTATCTTGGTCTTATTAGCCTTTTGCCTCTTCAAAACCCCAGGTCACCGGGGACGTCTCCCCTGGGCTTAACCTCCCTAAAGAGAAAGAACTATCCCATTGTGGTGACATTGGATGGGATTGGTTCATGTTACGCCAGTTTGGCCTTCTTTCTTATAGCCTTTTATCCTAGCTACAAATTGTGTGATAACATTTTGGCGCCGCTGCCGGGGAACACTGAGTCAATTTTCCTCAGACGACACATTTTTGGTAAGCCTCAGAAGCCTTATCTTACAAGCTTACCTGGTGACTCCACTTAGGGTGTTTTCGCTTTATCTTTTAATGATTTCAAGCAAATCATTTGTCGACTCCACAAATAGCTAATGACGACCCGTAGTGGGCGTCAGTATATACCTTCATCTACTATGACCTCTGCAAATCTTGTCACCCCTGTAAGTTCTCCCAAATGGTCTCATAAAGAACTTTTTGGCCCTTTGAGCTTAGCTAACACCCAAGGGGGGTTACATGACCTACCAAAGAAGGTCGAATCCTGGATACCTAAATTTTCAGGGGAAGATGGATCCTATGGCAATTCTCATTGGACCAAATTCTGTGATGCATTCCAATTTCATCAATCCAGACAAGAACACCCTGATGTCTTTTTAAGGCTCTTTGTGAGCTGACTTGCCGGAAGTGCCAGAAGATGGATTAACAAACTCCCAAAAGGAAGCATCAGAACCCCTGAAGATCTTGAACAAGTCTTTAAGAAAGATTGGTGTGAAAAAGAAAGCATGGATTCCCTTTACTCTCAGTATATTGATATTTGTAAGCCTTCTAGCGAGGGCATTAGGGATTTCAATGATAGGTTCAATCTTCTCCTAAAAAAGATCCGACCTAGCTTCTCAGAAGAAGTTATCCTCCAACACTACTTGAACTCATTGGAAGGAGTTTTGCAGTTTACTCTCAAAGATCGGTCACCCTCGACTCTAGAAGAAGCACAAGATTTCGCTTACCAGATTGAGAGGAACCTTGAATTCGAAGACTACATCCATCAGGTTAATCTCTCGCACAATAATAACCCTTGGGAATCTAATGATGAGGATATCACCGAAACTGAACCCATGCTCCCAGAAATCCTTGAGGTAAAACTCATGCCTCCCAAAAGGAAATGGAGCACATCTTTCTCAAACATCAAGAATGTCTTAAACTTCTCAAGACAACATGAACCATCCGAGGGTTTGGGTATGGCCACTCATACAAAACCAAATTTTGAAGATTCCTTGTTTGTCTTGAACACACCAATGTTAGAAAATCAAGATCTGAGTGAACCCGGATTTGAGTATTTTGACCAAACCAATAGGGATCCAGAAACCAGGTCTGAAGACCCCCGAGTGCATAATGGGAACCAACTTAGACACTAGTATGTCCTATATCTTGCAAAGGGTTAAAAAAATTCGCGAAATCGTTCATTTTTTAACAAAGCAAGACCTGGATGACCAATTATCTTTTGAGGGGACTCCCACACTATTACAAACCGGTCATTTTGAGCAAGATGAGCAAACACCCTCTTTATTATTAATAGATGATCTTGGACCTAGTGATTACAAATCGATGGATCCATGCTTGTTTCAAGATTGCCCCACCTTTCCCTTGACAGAAGAAGATACAAATTGGGGCGATTATCCCAATGACACCTTTGATGTCTCTGAAGATTGCGATGAGGATGGCTATCCAGTGCAGAGAGTAGTTGGTTTCGTTGAATGGAACGAAAATGTTTTCAAGGACATAGAAGTCCCTGTTGTCGCCTTCTACACACCTGGGAGACGTGGAAGAAATCTTCAATCCACTCGATTTGTCCTTCGGAGCAAGTGAGAGTTAAGGTGCTATCACCTAATCCTCAACTCCTCCGTCTAGGCCAACTCCTAGCGAAGCCAAGGGGGGTAGTCCCTAACAAATATACTATGGCTTGAACTAAGCTAAGTACAAGAAAATAAATCTAGGAGTTTATTCCTTCATTCAACAATCAACCATAAATTGAAATACATATTAATCAATCATTCATCCACGATATAACATCAAGCATATACTTGCATAAAAAGGATACTCAGGTACGTTTGTTATATGCAAGTAAATTTAAAATTGCTTCAAAGGAGATAACCAATATATAAAAGGAAGCCTGTGGCTTTGTTGAATGTGAAAATTGAGACCAGTGCCTTAAAGTGAATCGTGGGCAATGTAGTTCGTGTGTTTTATTAGGATAAATGGATGTTGAATTAGTGAAATGGTTTGGGCCTCCTTGGAGGTTAGCTCTTTGTTTGGAAACTTGCGGAGAGCTTTACCGAAACCCAATGGTCTCACCAGTAAAACTCACTCAAAGTGTTGGATGTCCAAAACGGGTGAGAAGCCATGTCCTGAGAGGGTCCGCCTTACTTCACAGGTCACTTCAAGGCATTTTCCTGCGCATTAAGCTAACTACTTTAGAGATTGTTCTAATTAAACTATCAACCACTGACCAACATAGCATGTATGAAACTTACTTTCAGTAGATCGAGACTAGCTCGCAATTTGAAGGATCAAGAACCGCATTGAGAGTTGAGGGGAATTTGTTTATTTTAAACTGGAAATAAAATACTGAAATGAAATGTGAGACTAATTACTAATCCACACTGACCAAGCCTCTTTCGAGGAGCTGAGGGGATGGTTTATTTCCAATTTGAAATTGCAAGAAAGTAAAGTTAATCTAGCAATTAGTGTTCTAATTTGCAAAAGGAAATCTAATCTAGATTGATTGCAATGCCTTGTGATGGATTGAAAAAATACTTTAGCTTATCTTTAGTTATGAAAATTAAATCTAAATTAAAATTGCAAAAAATTGACACCACCCCCGAAAACACCGTTCCCCCAGGGGGGATGAAAAGTGAGAGCTTGTAGCCCCACTGATTTTATTAAAAAATTTGCACAAAACTTTAAGGAAGTGACTTGTGACCATTCATTAGGGGGGTCACAAGTTTTTACAATGTTTTACAAATGTTTATTGTGTAAAGGGATGCTCCCGGGGGTCCCAGATGCTCCTAATCTGCCCAAAACGAACAGAATTTTCTCTTATCCATTCGTCAACCTGCACAAAACAGTGAACAAACAACAACAAAAGATGCTTAAAAACACTTTGGAAGTGTCTTGGGTTATTAGAAGAAAGCCCCAAAATTTGACTAAGTAAAATTAATAAAATTTAGCAAAATGAACTAAGAAGAGCAAGCTAAGGAGCTTGTCTCCTTAGGGTCCTTTTCTGCTGTTTTAAAACAGCAATACAGAGGCACTCTAATTACCAGATATGAAGTTAAAAGATCTTTGAAACAATTCAACTTTCAGCCTTTAAAAATTTAGAAGTAAATTACTTGCAAAAATTTGACGTTTCTTGAGCTAGATCTAGTTTAAGATGATAAATTGAAACATGAACTCTAGATCTAATCCTTTAAACCAGCTTACTAACTTAGATAAGAAGAATTTGAAATCTGATATATATCCAAGATGAAGTAAGCAACTAGTAACCCAAAGATTTTAGATTTAAAGAGAGGAGAAGAAGAACAAGTTTGTGCTTGGAATGTCCTTGGGCAATTGGAGTCTTCCCGGTATGTAAGAGAGGCTATTGTCTTTCTTAAATCTCGAAGATGAAGAGGATGCAAGCAAGCTCCACCTCCCTTCAAGTATGAGATCCTATAAGCTTCAACACACTTACAAACAAACGTCAAATAGTAGTATCCTTTACATATGAAATCTAGAAAGCATGTTAATCAAACAAGAAAGCATGAATTCTTTGATTACATATGAGAATCAACAAGATTTAAAAATGCAAGCTAGTTTAGTAAATCTTTTTAAATGAAAGATAATTGATCTAAGAATCAAGCAAGTTTCATAGATCAAGGCTACAATTTAATCAATTGAAAGAAATGCATCAAAACAATTTCACCTCAAAATTTGGTACAAGACAATGAGCATCCACACATGAGATCCACACCAAGTTTGCCTCCAAAGCCTTTCTTTATTCCAATACAGAATGATAGTACAATAACAATGATTACACAAGTGGTTCTTCCAAGAGTTTCAACTAAATTGCAAAAGGAGAAGAGTGCTTCAATATATAACAATTTCCAATGAAGGAGGGTGAATCATGTGGAGAGGGAGAGCGCACCAAATGTAAGCACAAGGCTGCCAAGTGTGTGGGAGAGGGCTGCCACCTCTCCCCACACTCCATATCATGCCACTTGTAGAGCAAAGGTGAGGTATGGGGGTGCCACCTCTCAAGAGGTAGGCTGCCCTCTTTAGAATGCGCCACCTCTCCAAGAGGGGCGCACTTCCTTTTGAGCACATGCTCATATCTTGCTAACACCTCATCCATCAATTCTCAATCACATCGATTTTGTCTTCAATGATTGCCACCTTTCCCTTTGAGTCTTTATTTTGCCAACATGTCTAAACATGTTCCCCAAAATTAGCACTTGTTCATATTTTATGATTTTATTTGACTTTTTTGGGTTTTGTGAGCAAAAATGACTTTTAAGTGATTAAAATCACTATTTTTGCTCAACTAAGTGGGTACTTAGGTAATACGGGTGCTCTAGGTCCAAAAATGAGCATCTCCATGGCATATTAAGTCCCATAGTACCACTTTTTTAATACATTTTTATTTTTTAATTAAAAATTGCCGAATTCTGGCAATTTTTTAATTAACTGAAAATATTAAAAAAACCTAAGAGGGACTTAGTACATTTCCATAAGACTCTAGGAGAATGTTTAGCATGGTAATATACATTAGACACTAGGCTTAGATACATGCTCAAGCCTAACCATGGGCATATACTCCAGCTCTGAAGGGATGGAGTGAAAAAACTCATAAATTATAAATTGCCTGAAAACGACAAAATATAATTAGTAAGTAAAAAAAACACTCCAGAGTATAACTCACGCTTAGGACTTAAGGTGGCTAATACCTTTTACAAGTTCATCATGCAACATCTCTTATTACAAGTTTTTATGGAAATGTAAAAGAAAAAGGGTGGTCTTTACGACCAGCTGAACTTCTGAACTCTTAATTTTGAACAACAATGTTCAAACTTTGGCGGCTCGCTGGAAGTCCATCCTAGTGCAACTTTGATGGATAACATTGGCTCCATATGTGGATGTGTGCTTGATCTTTTATTCTTTAAAGGAAAGCGTACGAGAATCCAGAATCACATGACCTGCATTCACCGAAATTTTGTCAATAACATGTCCATATATAAAATCCAATACTAAACATGAGATGCAGAAATAATATACATGTATATATACAAAAAAAAAATTGAAAGAAATAAACTATGTACAATATTTTACAAATTCAAACTATTTACAAAAATAAACTATGTACAGGAAATAAATGAATTTAAAGTACAGAGGATAGGGTTTAGAGAATATGATACAACAGATGTCCCATGGACATCAGATGACTTCGTTGAAGAAGAGTTTGATAAGTTGACCATTTACTGGTATTGACAACTTCTCACCGTCCAATCTACTTAGGACAAAAGAATTCTTTCCAACTACATCCTAGATAATATAAGGCCCTGCCCATAAGCTATCAAACTTGTCGTGGCTTCCTGGCTTCTCTCTTCGTTTGTCCCATAGGAGGACTGTATCACCTGCCTGGAAATCCCTTTGTCTTGAGGACTTATCGAAGGTCCTTTTTATCTTTTCTTGATTTTTTATACTTTGATCAAGGGCTTTCCTTTTGTTTTCATCCAACTCAATTATCTGATCAATCCTGTTTTGATGAAAATCTTCGTCTAAGCCATACTTCTGGACAAACTAATACACTGAAAGCTTGAGATGAACTGGCAAAGTGACATCAAGGCCATAAACCAATTCGAAGGGACTCTTCCCTATTGAACTCTTCTTTGTGATCCTGTCAGCCCAAAGTGCAAACTTGATCTTATTATCCCATGATCTCTTGTTATCCCCAACAGTTTTCTTAAGAATTGTCATCAAGTTCTTGTTGCTAGACTCGGCAAGGCCATTACCCTGGGGATAATAATTTGATGAGTGGGATAATATAATGTCATATTTGAAACAGAATGAGGATAGTTTTGTGGAGCTAAAGGCCTTGGCATTATCAGTAGTTATTTTTGCTGGCACACCAAATCTAGTGATAATTCTGCCTTCAAGAAAGTCCCTGACCACTTTATCGGTTGCCGACTTGGTGGGTATAGCTTCTACCCACTTAGTGAAATAATCAGTTGTTGTGATTATCCAAGTATAGCGATTACTTGAATTATCTTTGAACTGACCAATGAAATCAAGCCCCCACTGCTAGAAAGGGGCTTCCACTACTACTGGCTGTAATGGTAAGGCTGCTAGCTTCTACTTCCCAGTAAACAACTGACACTACTAACAACCCCTAACCATTTTGTGCACATCTGAAAATATAGTAGGCCAATAGTAACCTGCTCTGAGAATTTTGTGGGCAGTGGTTTTGGCTGCAAAATGCCCACCACAAAATCCTGAATGAAAATCAACCAAGAGTCTTTTGGACTCATGCTCATCAACACATCTAAGTATTACCCCATCGGGGTTCCTCCACCCCAATCCATCCTGAATAATACAATACTTAGTTGCCTTTAATCTCAATGCTCTTCTTTTGTGACCAATTAAGTGTCTAGGGCATGTGAGATTAGAAAGGAAGAAAATGATATCAGCATACCATTCGTGTTGTTCTAACTTTTGAAGTTTTGGAGATAAAGCTGGCCCAGCTTGGCTGTTTTGACAGACTAGGTTCAAAGCTTGTTCATTACCTTCAGTTAGCATTTGAGCCAATCCTTGACCTTTGATTAACTTGGTGGGTTTTATCTCTAGATCATACTCTTGTATTTTCAAAACCCACTTTCCTCTGACCCCCAAGCAGTCTTGTTGTCCAAGGATATCTTTTAATGCCGGGTGAGGTACATACCCCACAACTTTTGAATATCCTATGTAGACTCGAAAATGCTTAAGGGACTTGACCAGGGCATATGCTTGCTTTTCCATAGTTGTATAAATAAGTTATGAATTCTGCAATGCCTTGCTCATGAATGCAATGGGTTTCTCTTGACCATTGTCATTCTTTTGGAGCAACACTCCTGTTATAGTATCCTCAGAAGCAAAGGAGAAGATTTGAAAATCTTTGGCATAGTTTGGACTAATTAGTACAAGAGATTTACGAATTGCGTCCTTAATACTTTTGAAAGCTCTTCTTCCTTCTTCTGTCCATTCAAACTTGACATCTTTCTTTAAAAGTCTTTGGATGGGTTTCAAAGTTTCGGCCAAATTTGGGATGAACCTTCTTACAAAGTTGATTTGACCAAGGAAGGATTGCAAGGCTTTCTTGGTTTTGGGTAAAGGGACTTGTTGTATGGCTTGTACCCTTTCTGGGTCCATTTTCACCCCATCTTTTGTTATGATATGACCCAACAATTTTCCTTCATCAACTCCTAAGATTGACTTGGCCGGATTTAAGGAGATCCCATACTTTCGGCATCTTTCAAACACTTGTCTGAGATGACTTAAATGATCAAATCTTTCTTTTGAAAACACAGTCAAATCATCCTGGTATATCTCGATGATCTTTTCCATCAACTCGTGGAAAGAAAAATCCATGGCTCTCTGAAATGTGGCCCCTGCATTTAATAATCCAAAGGGCATTCTAAGGTACTCAAAGGTGCCCCATGGTGTGGTGAAAGTTGTCTTATTTTGATCCTCTTTCCTCACCAACACTTGATTGTATCCGGAGAAACCATCTAACATAGACATTATTTTTGACCCAGTAACTCTTTGCAATAGAGTTTCCATGTTGGGCAAGGGGTAATTATCCTTAATGCATGCAAGATTCAGATTTCTAAAATCTATACATAGTCTCATTCCCCCATTTTTCTTTCTAACTACTACCAAGTTAGAACACCATGAAGAATGCCTTGTTGGGGTGATGATGCCAGCATCCAACATCTTTTTGAGTTCTGCTTGAATCAAAGGTGCCAACTTAGGATTTATTCGCCTAAGTTTTTGCTAGAAAGGTTTTGTGTCTTCTTTGAGTGGGATAGTATGTCGAAATACATCATCTTTATAAGCTTTGAGTTCATCATATGTAAAAGCAAATACATCCCTATACTCATTGATAAGACTTATTAATTCTTTTCTTTCTTTTTCTGAAGTACCCTTTCTGATTTTTATGAGCCTTGGGACTTCTTCTGTCCCAATGTTTACTTCTATATAGCTGTCAGGCTTTATTACTTCCTTTTTTTTCTTGTGCATGTCATTCCTGTCAAAGATCTTTTCTAAAGAAGTTATTACCCTAGGGGCTGGATTCTTTATTGAGTCATCCTCCTTGGGATAATCTTTGCCTTCCTCTTTATAACTGACCTTGAAATCTGAGAATTCTTGAACATTGTGAATGAATCTTAGGATTTGTTTGTCATCACTGAAGACTTGCCAATGATCAACATTGTCTGGAACTAAAGATCTAAAGATTATTTCTAATTTCCCTTCTCCTTTGATTAAACCTTTTGAAGGTTGGAGGGTTGAAGCTGCAACTGCCAAACTGTCGGCTATACTGTTCTGATCCCTAGGTACTGAAATGAGATCTATAGCATCAAACATTTCTATGGTATCCCAAATTGCATTTCTATATCTCCTTAATCTTTCACTTTTGCACACAAATTTATTTTTAACCTGGAGAATGACTAAGTCTGAGTCACCCTTGACATTTATTATTTTTAGCCCCATATCTTTTGCAATTTCTAAGCCAAGTAGAAGAGTTTCATACTCAGCCACATTATTTGTTGCATCAAATTCTAATCTAAATGCAAAATTGTAAGACTTTCCTGTTGGTGAAACTAGGACAATCCCAACCCCTTTTCCTGATCTTGAATGTGCACCATCAAAGTTCATCTTCCAAGCTTTATTACTTTCCTTTTCATCCTTAAACTTTTCTTCAGCTGGTGCTAGGAAGTTTGAACAAATAGAGAAATTTCTCATCTCAGATGTTTGGCATAGGAACTCATTGAACTGCTCTTTAGGGTCTTCTATATGGTATTTCCTTTCCTTTTCTCTAAAGAGCCTGAAACTTTCGGTTGATGGAGGCGGGTATGGGATAGTTGCAAAGGATAAATCCATGTTGATGCAACCACCCATGTGAGCTCCCCATTTTCTTGAGAGAAACATACCCCAAGCATCTGGTACATCAATTACAAGCACATCCATCTCAAAAACAAAATCTGGGTGGAAAGGTAGCTTAACTGGCAGATCTATGATAATCCCAAGGGTTTCAACTTCCCTGGAATCCATGGCACATATGTTTTGATCAAGGTTTTAAAAACCGGAACCGGTACCGGAACCGGTCGAGGGTCTAACCGGAACCGGAACCGGAACCGGTAATAAACCGGTCGAACCGGTTTCAATAAACCGGTCTTTTTAAAAAATACATAAAATATTTAAATTTTA